>JAGFMF010011577.1:2201701-2299520 GCA_019455555.1 Galemys pyrenaicus | reverse complement strand
CATTTCTAGTAGACTGAGGACCCTCCATACAGTCTTCCATAATGGTTGGATTAGCTTGCATTCCCACCAGCAGTGTACCAGGGTTCCTTTTTCTCCACAACCTCGCCAGCATTTGTTGTTTTTTTTAATGTGTGCCATTCTTATCGGTGTGAGGTGATGTACCACATCTTCTTGATCTACTCTATTCTGGGGCATTAGGTTGATTCTATGTCTTGGTTACCATAAATAGTGCTGCTGTAAGAGGGCAAGTTTCTTTAGAATTATGTTCTGTGTTTTACATTTAATTTATATTTAATTTGTATTGAAATAATACTTGCTCTGAAGCATGATATTTCAGGTGTTCATTATTATAAACTAATACCTGTATATACTATATTAAGTTCCCTATTATAAATTCTATTTTTTACCATATAATTAACTGCTTTAACCAGATTTAACCATTCTACTTTACCCTTCTCTCTGGTAACCAATAATTTTAGTCTAAATGTTTTTGTTTTATTTAGCTCATTTATTCATTTGGTTTCTTACCACATATATGAGTGTCTTTTTCACCTAACATAAGTCCATCCATGTTGTCACAGATGGCAGGATATTCTTGTTTTATTTTAAAGCTGAATGATACTCCACTGTGTATATATACACCAAAACTTCTTTATTTATTCATTGTCTGTTAATATATTTCCAGCTCTAGGCTACTGTAAGCATTGATGCAAGGAACATGGGGGTAAATATATCTCTGCAAATTAGTATCTGAATTTTTCAGATAAATACTTAGAAGTGGGATAACTGGATTATGTTGAATTTCTAAATTGAAATTTTTGAGAACGTCTATACTACTTTTCATGGTGGCTGTGCCAATTTACCTCCTCACAAACATTTTACAAGGATCTCTCTCTCCCCACAACCTCTCCAGCACTTATTTCCTGTCTTTGGATAATAACTGTTTTTTTTTTTTTTATAGATGTAAGTTTATCTCTCATTGTTTTCTTGGATTTGCATTTTCCTGTAATAAGGGATGATGGATATATTTCATGTGCCTGCTGGCCCTCTGTATGTCTTCTTTGGAGAAGTATGTATTTAGATCTTATCCTATTTTGTGTTGACATACATAACTATTTTAGTTCTTATTCAGAGTATCTTCATTTGAAAAATATTTGTAAAGAAAGATAACATGGCTCTAATTATGATATTTTTTTATATTTGCCATGACTAGGTATTAAAAAAATTGTAGGATTTCTCAACTGACTTCAGTTCAGGTAATCAATATTCTAAATAGGATTTCCATCTAACGATTAAGTTGCAGTATCTATATAGAAATGAAAGGAGGATTTCATGTATTGAATAATTTGATTAAATATGTCCAATTGATTTGGGAAAACAATGTGGACAAAATTTAAAGGATTCATTCACATATAGAAAATTCAACACAATTACAGAACGCTAAGGAATATTTGCCAAATAATTTTTCAAAGATTGGTACTTTCTAAAACTCTGATTATAAATAACAGAGTAGGAATCTATTAAGATGCAGAGTATTTTTTAAGTCAATCTTATCTCCACGAAAGTTTTTTTGTGTGAAAGTTTTATTTGTGTATGAAGATACAGGTGTATGATTTTTGACACTATTTCATTTGGAACGGTATCACAGGGTTTGAAATATTTTATGAAATGTGTCTGATATAACGCATAAAAAAACCTCTCTGCTCTATAAGTTTAATTGATTCAGAATAATGTTTATATTCTACACCTCGACAGTGACCTCTACTAAAATTTGTGTTAATATTATCACCACAGAACAAATAATTTTTCTTAATGTTGCACGATTAATATGTCTAACGTGATGTTAGACATTTGACAAAAAGGACTTCTAAACTCTTTAATTTCATGGACTGAAAAAAAATCAAATCTTTATTTGAATTAACTGATTTTTCTGGCTTGAGAAATCTGATTTGACTGATATAACACTGGCGTTCTTTAACTCTTTGCAACTTTCTTTTCTAAAGAAATCAACACAGGCAAATATCAATGAATGCCCCTTTCCTTTTAAAGATTATCTGAAATTACTTTTGCCAATTCATTTGTCTACAATTAGTAGGTATAGGAGTAAGATAGCACATGTTAATACAATACGGAAAAATATGCCTAGGTTAGTTTTAGTTTGTACAGTTATTCCTCCCAAAGGCTAACAATGTCAGGAACATATAACCCTTGCTCTACTCTCGAAGTCATGGTGCCCTAATTGTATTGCATCACCCTGGAAAAGTGTGTGAAAGGCACAGACTTCTTTTAACCTTTAGGTCCACAGAACTGCTGTTGCCCAGATTCACACGAAGATCCTTGTGGACTAGGTATATCTCTAAATACAACCTCAAGGGAAAATCCCTTCAATGTTCAGAAGAAAAACTTGCCCTCCCCAAATCTTTCTCATCTAGTTCCCACTATGTTGTTTCCAGAAACATTTAATTTAAATTTTATTTGCATAGAGAAACCATTCTAGACCTTTGACCTTTGCAAACTTAACTGTTCAAAGTGAAGTAATTTAAGGGCTTCTCCAATATGTTTTGGAAAATTAGTTGCCTCTTTCAAAATGTGCTCCATATGACTGTCAAAAACTGCAGGAAAAGTTTTTCCTGTCACTTTATGGTATGCCAAAAGGCATTAGCTTGATGAAATCTGTGATTTTCCCAAATATAACTTAACTGTTTTTTTTTTTTTTTTTATCAGTTACGAACACTCTAAAGTTATAGGGAATGAAGAAACATGAAATTCTTACCAACTTTAAATGTAACAAGTTCTTTCTAGAACTATCTCTCTCCCCAAAATCTATCCTAACTCAACATGTTACAAGCTGTGTTGTACAGATAATGGCATATGTGGAATTTCATAAAGGCAAAGACAGAAAGTGTGTCTTCTTTTGTTCCTTGTACAAACTGCCATTTGTTTTTTTCCAGTGTAGAGATAGGCTAAATAAGAACTAAAGGTGATTCATTAATATAATGAATGTATCTCTCAAAAGAAAACCTCCTATTGACAAAACAGCAGCTTTTATCTACAGAAGTCTGAAGATTTAAAACAAACACATGGGCTTCTCCAAAAAAGTGTGATTGCATATCAGACCTGCATATCATTAACGAAGTAACAAGCATGTTAGACAAAATCAACCATGCTATAACTTCGTTACACAAAAGTAGCAAGACTAGGGTATTATAGCTTTCATTTTCTTTGTGTCATTTTGTTCTTTTTTGCTCAAGCAAGATTAAAAAAAAAAAACACGACTGAGTTATTTATCACTGCTTTATATTTGTGGTAGAGTCATTTTCATTCTGAAAAATAATAATAAAAAATCTCATCTGAATTGAAATGGGATAGAAGAACTCACCAGATGTAGCTGTATCTCTCACATGAAAATAAACCGAATGTTTTCCTTAATCAATCAGAATGAATAATGTTGATGGGCTTGGCAGTGACTAAATCAGGGCTTCCTTCTACCCGGATGATTTCATCTTCCAACCAGACTAAAAAATGCTTTCCCTCCTTCACACTGGACAACTTTATTTTCACACGTTCAATTTAACAAAGCTCAAAAGGAATTCTAAAAGCTTCGCCTGTCTCATGAAATGTTTACCAGCTATCTCTACAGATGGCAGCTGTACCGCAGTGTTTCATAATAAGGAGAAATAAAGTGGCCGAGGAAACTCTCCTGAAGAGAATAAACAATCATTGGTGGAAGGTTGTTTGCTGTCAGTCATGCTGCAAGGTTGCATTTTTTCCAGCAATTTTGTTTAAAACTTCATTTAAACAACTGCACACTCTAGAAAATCCTGTGGAACCATACGGCTGCCTTTGAAAGGCTGATTGAGTCAGGGATACCTCTTAACTTTCTATTTTTAATAGGGCTCAAGTGCTTGATGAAACGGTGGTTTTGAATTTCGGTGTGTATCTCCACAATTATTTCCATCAGGACCCATCATAGGCACATTAAAAGATAGAAGGCACTGTTGTTGTTATTTTGTTTTTAATACTCTTCCTGCTTAGAACAAAGTCAATATATTAACATCTTCTGGCAGAACAGGTAACTAGACAGTAGATTTAATATAAAGGACTGTTGTTCGTGTGGTTGCTTTCATAGACATCTAAGTACATTCCAGTTTGACATGATTTGCATATATCACTTTATGTCTCACCACAGTCCCATTTCACAGACTTGGAAACTGAGGTAACGAGCTTTCAGTTCTCTAACCCAGCTCACACTACATATAAGTGGTGGAGATAGTCTACCCTCAGCCGAGAACTCATGTACTTGACCCCTCTATTCCATATTCCTTCTGGCAATCACACCCTAACCCTTATTTTTCTTTATATATCCCTTTCCACTCTTTCTGAAGATTCTTGGATTGATGATTTCCAAAGCTAAGCGTCAACAATCCTTGATTCGTGAATGTTGTATCAAGACATAATAATTTTCCTGTCTTTGCCTTCCTGTGTCACTTATAATGGAGAAAAAGGAGGCCAGACATGTTTGTTCTTGAAAGCTGGCAGTAAATCATACTTGGACATACCTACACTGACCCACAAGTAAACTGTGGTTTTCACCTTCTCAATCTAATATGTTGCTACTGCAAAATAGAGTAGTGCTCATTCTGTTTTGACAAGAAAATGCCTGAGATGTCACTTGTGGCAAAGGTCTTCTCTTAATGTAATGCAGAATGTGGTCACCTCAAAAAAGCGTGTAACTTTGAAGATGGTGAGTCTCTGCCACCTGGTGGTTAAAGGAATTTAACCTTTTGTGTAGGTAGAGAAATCAATGCTGTAGTTGGTTTGTTCACATAGTTTTACTGTCTTTCGGCAATAGAGAGACTTAACTAGTGGCAGATGGCTTTAAATGTTAAATAGAGGAAATTCCTCCCCAAATTCATGTTCATCTTCCATAGTTTATATATCACCTCTGATGATCTCATCTATCTCTTCCTGTTCTTTCTTTTATAGAATTGGGAAGACATCCTACCAAAGCTCCAGATTCAAAATTGCACAGTGCAGTCCATTCTAAGGCTCACAGACTTTATTATCTCAGAATATATATAGATTGCCCTGAAGATGTCATTATGTTTTTCAAAGTCATTCCAGAATGTGTGGTTTCTGAAGAGCTTTGGAATTTAATATAGAGCATATACGATCCATCCCAGTGTTAGTTAGAATGTGCCGGAGACCAGATGTGTGATTTGGGGTGTAGAAATAAAAGAATGGAGCATTAAATATCTAAATCTAACATGAGGCCAGTGTTGACTAGTTCACGATAAGAGTATAAATGGAGATGAGAACCTACAGAAAAACTTATAAAAATGGTACATCTCAATTGTCATCCTTGTGCTTTTCTTTGATGTAGAAAAAAGATCATGGAGCTGAAAAGAAATGCTTTACTTACAAATGCAATAATAGACCAAAAAATTGAATATCCTAGTTACTTCTTGATGTGGCCCCAAGGCAACAAGTGCTAGCAAAAGCCACATGAATGCCATTAGCAATCTTCAGCAATTTTCTGTCTCCATAATTGTAGAAACATCATGGAAAATCATGGGTCTCTGATGAAAACTTTACAGTATAGCAATAGCTTTGTCCATGTCCAATGTTTTGGTGACAAAATGCCATCTTATGAAAGACTTGGTAGATTTTATTCAGCGATGTGTAGGGTGTCTATTATTAATCCTGGTTCCTTTGTCTTTTCATGCTAACAATGAACTGAAGTGATTTGAGGAAGCATTTCAGACAAATACTCTTATTTCCTGAAGCCATATTCAAATATACCACATGACCAATGTTATAACACAACTATAGAGGCAAATCACAGATACTATTTGACAACCATTTTAGAGACTGTTTTTATTTTCTAATCTCGAATTCTGTCTTCACTAACTACAGTTATTTTCCTAACAGTATCCTCATGCATAAAAATACTATAAAAGGGGGTTAAACACCCCTCTCCCTTTTTGTCAGCACCGCATCTCATTGTACATTTTATTTCTACAGGATCCCATAAAGACAGCTATGCATCAGCAGGAAAATATACTTCCTAACATTCAAAGTCAATGATGCAGATAATAGGGAGCCAGCATCCTCAGTGTGGGATACATACTGTCCTCAGTCCCTGGCCCAGATGTTGGCAACAACCAATAAACTGTATTATACACATATATAAAAAAAGCAGCTTGATGGAATGGGCTGCTTAGCTAGATTTATTAGGAGAGATCTTTAATATGCCATATGGCTGCTTGACTCTTCCAGGCAGAGCAGCCCGTGAAGGGATGGGTTGAAGTGTGAAGACCAGCCCCAGCAGAAGTGTTGATGCCTCCCCAGGGAAACAAGTGCTTGCTGCAGGCTTTTTCTCCAGTGTCACCCATGCGTTGTGTCCTCATAGTCCATCATGCCTCAATATGTTTTCAATCAGAGCCAGGATCTCCATTACCCTTACTGTTTAGAGAAATCTCTAGACAATTTTGGGATGGGGGAAGTGAGAAAAAAGAGGGCAAGTCTGAGATCCATCATGGTTTTTAACATAGCCTCTGCCTTTTATTGAGACACTTAGTGTAGGAAATACAAACTAGGGGCTTTGCAATAGTTCTAAAAGCCATTATTCAAGTAAATGGAAAAAATGGCACCCTAAATGCTGTTTGGAAGACCTCAAAGTACAAAATGGATTTTTTCCTACTTTCAGATGACTGTAGGAGAACCACTTTTTCTTATTAAATTAGCATTCCTTCCACACATGGCTTCTATTCAATAATTTGTATCAATTCTTGTGCTTATTTCCATTAATGTGCAAGATAATTTTATCAATATTGTAAAGCAGATGGGGAACAGTCACTGTTGGATGTAGCTATTCATAGGTCTAAATATACACCCACATTATATACATCTAGCTAGCTATTCTCTATCAAATTACATCTTTCCAACTTTAAGATGCAGAAACACTGCCCAGGCAAATGACAGGGCAACTTGTATCATTTAAAAATCTATCTTCATTAATTAATTAGTCATAAGAATATCACTTATTGCCAATTCTGCTGACATGAAATATCAGCAATATGAGTCAAACTGAGGTAATATGAAGTAAGCACAATTTGAAGAACGTTCTGAAATTACCCAGCCTACAATCTTCAAATCTGTCAAGGTCATAAAACCAAAGAAAGGCTAAATAATGGTTCTAGAGTAAAGGAGACAAAAGCAACAAAAAAGTTAAATAAAAATCTTGAATTGGAATCCTTGGTTATCAAGGACATTTTTGGAGCAACTGGTGAACTTTCAATTAAGTTTATGGAGTAGACTGCAAAAATGTTAATATAAATTTCCTGATATTGATGGTTATATAGGAAAAGTCCTTTTTGTATGATATACAAACTTATCCATAATCATGGAGTATCAAGTTGAAAACTTACTATCAATGGATTCCTTAGAGAAAATTCTTGAAATTTCCTCTGAATTGAAATTATTCTAAAATACTTAAAATTAAGCTACCTTTTTTCTCTGATTTTTCAATTATTTGGAGATTCCTTAGGGATGGAAGTAGTTGTTAATTCCATGAGTAAAAGCAACTTAATCTAAGAATTAAAGCGATAACTAGCTAATTACTTACTACTTCAAAGAATATATTAATGATGTAAAATTTAAGTAATTATGAAATAATTGTATGGGTAAAATGGCATTTAATATCTTCATTTGTTACAAAATAATTTGATTAATTTTAGATAATATTATTAAACTGAGTAAATGCCACAGAAACAGTCATGTAAGTGTTATGCTATTAAAATACAATGCATGCTGTTCAATTCCATGAAAAAGTTTCTCATTAACTTTTAAAAATGCAATTTTCTTTTTGTAGCAAGGCCAATTTCATCTATAAATACAGCATCTTTGACAGAAAGCGTGTAGTACTGTAGGCACTGTCTTATTTAGCCTTTGAGCATTAACTGATATTTGAGTCGTGATATTTTCAGAAGAGCTTCTATGGTTTCAACTTGACAAGCCATTAACTCTTCTTTCCCTAAAGCAACTACTAAACAATTCACTCGGAAATTTTTACAATTAGATTTTCCACTTAGCTGTTTATTCCTTATGACTCCATTCTTTCTCTGGAAACTTTGAATTCTTTAAATATATCTAATATCTCTTTTTTTTTTCTGTTGATAGTTTAATTCATTTGCAATGAATTGTGGAACAGTAAGCCACACAGCATGCTTCAGGTTGAATTGTGTTCATATTTAATAGCAGCTTTTTTTTTTTTTTAATATGGCAGGTTAGTTACTTCAGCTTTTGAGTAAATGTATCTTGAGTAGCTGAAAGGATGATTGGGTATGGACTTTTTGCAACAATATGTTAAAATAGAACTATGGTTAAGGGAAAATTGGTCAATCTTAAAACTAATCATTTAGTTCAAAGTTTTCGGAGTCCCTGAGATCCCAGAAGCTAGAGGACAGGTCTCGGATGTCGAGATGCTTCAAGTTTTCATGGCTCCTTGGATACCAGATAAAAATGAGGGTCGTTACAGATGTCGTATTAACATGGACCCTATGGAAGTTCATATAAATACCATTTTCTTCAGGATATTTAAAACCTCTGCATTTGATTACTTTTTATAATTGCTTCCTAGTGGCATCTGTGAGCCTAGAAATCATAACGGGAAAATTAACTTTCAGCTACAAATTGAACATTTTAAGTGCAATGGACATTTCTCCACTATGAGCTGCAAGAGGGTGACGGGTCGGTCCTGTTTTTACAGATAAGGCCATTCTGCACCTAAATATTCGTATCTCTCTCTCTTCCTCTCAGAGAAACAATTTCAGAGCACAGGTGATTTTCACTTTTCCTGGGATAAGCAGACCACTTATATTCAGTCTTATTTCATGGAGGTTTTCTGTCCTGAACATGGTGTATTGCTTGGACATTTGAGAGTTGAATAACAAAGGCTTTAGAAGTCTTACCAAGATGACCAGCCTCACAAGATCATCACTGTTAAATAAGGACCAAAGAGGATTTATTTTTTCATTTCATATTTGATGATGGGAACATTTAAAATATTTTATGTTTTCCTAGTAAGCATTCTGGTAACTGCAGGACAGGAATGTAGGAAGAATTGACTTTTCTGTGGTACATGGGGTATATAGTATGACTAGGGACATGGGTATTGCCTGGTTTACCTTTTAGTTTTGATTAGATCAATTTGTCATATAAATATTTATGCTTTGTCTTTACATTCATACATTTTTAACTAAAAAGTTTTGACATGTTATTAAAAATAGAACATAGTGTGCTTTATAATTTTTTTTTTAGCAATTTGTTTTCTATTTCAGCATATGCACTGTGTACAATGCATTTAAATTCTGGAGGAGTTTTTTTGAGAGACTTTTTAGAGCTTAAAATAAATGCTATTTTAGGAAGGATATATACAAAGTAAAGAACCTTCTCAAGAAAACTGTAGCAGCAA
Organism: Galemys pyrenaicus; assembly: GCA_019455555.1. Lineage (NCBI taxonomy): Eukaryota > Metazoa > Chordata > Mammalia > Eulipotyphla > Talpidae > Galemys > Galemys pyrenaicus. The sequence goes on along the minus strand of JAGFMF010011577.1, from coordinate 2,290,045 downwards.
TAAAAAATTTTAAACTTCTCAGCTCGTGATGTTTACCGTTAGATTTGGTGAACTCCATCTGGAAGCAGGATATAAATAGAAATATCAATTTCAACATTAGTATTTAATAGAGGTTAGTGATTTATTCCATGTAACTTAAACATTTGGTTTAAAATATTAAATAATGAAATGGTGATTAAAATCACTGGTTAATTAGACTCATCCAAAATTTAAGAGTTGGAAGCCGCTCAAGCTTTTCAGTAACAAAAAATTATTGAACTGTACCTAAAATATTAAAATTTATCAAGGAAGAGGAAGTAAATCATCTTACAAATCCTCATGGTTACTAAACCAAAGTATTACTTTAACTCATATTTGAGACAGTTTTTGGTAGTATACTTATTTTACATTCAGAAATAAAATCCAGTAGTATAATTAGTTGTTATTGATTCAGGTATAGTTTATAAGGTTTAAGCACACGCTGATTTCTGAATTAATTATATTCAGATTTTTTTATTTGGTTCTTGGAATTTAAAGTACATTATCCTGAGGAAACAATGATTTAGACTATGTGTAGATTAAGTCACAGTGAATTGCATTTATCCCTATGTTTGCTTAAAGTCAGTGTGATTTAGTTCCTGTGCGATGTTGTAACAGAAATACCATAAACTGAGTTGCTTATAAACAACAAACATTTAATTTTCACAATTTTGGGGGGCCGGGAAGTTCAAAATCAAAGAACCATTAGACTCAGTGTCTAGAGAGTCTGCTTCCTGCTTCAGAAAAGGACCTTCACATTAGGGAAGGGAAAGATTTCTCTCTGAAGTCACTTTTATAAAGGCATGAATCTCATTCTTGAGGGCCCTGCTACATGATCTAATCATCTGTCTATCAAAGGCTACCACTGCTTATGCTATGACATTGGGGACTGGGTTTCAACATGGGAATTTTTAGGTGAAATCAAAATTCAATCCACGGCATAGAGCTAGCACTGTAGGAGACCTATGTGTCACTTGTACCTATATTTCTTGAGGTCCCATATTAGAAATATTGAAGATGTACCTTGACTTACAGTTGCAGCTTTTCTTACTTGCCTGCCTCTACTCCCCATGTATTTCAGGTTCCCTCATTACCACTTCCCAGCTCACTTGAACAGCCAGACATTCAAAAAAAAGCAGATATTGAATGCCCCAGCTCCAGAATTGGTAGCAGAAGGATAGGCGTGTCTCTGCTACAGGATGTGTAAAGCTTCCACTGGGCAATGGAGGTGGGGAATACGGGTTTAAGAAATGGAACAATGGCAGCAGATTCTGTGAATGAAGCCAGCTTATCTCTGATAGAAGAAAAATAACTATTGGGGAGACTTGCCATTCAAGTGGTCCCCTGGTCTGGACATCAACCTCCTGGAAGATGTTGTCAGCAGAGTTCTGAAGAGAGTTTCAGGCTCCACTCCAAATCCACATATTCAACAATCTGCATTTTAACTTGAGAAAAATTAATCTGAGAAGCATTGGATGAAAGGAGTGTAAGCCTTTGTATCCTCTTCCAATGTGTCCCTCAGCTCAGTGCATGCATATACCTTTTACAGTGTCTGAGAAGCGTATCTAGAGCCTCTAGATTTTTATGGAACCATTTGGGGCTCTTACACTAATTTCTTCTGTTTTTGGATGCTGTTTTCCAACACCATAATCCCGAGTCTCTGCTTCTTGGACTTGTGCTTAGTCTCTGTGTTAACTCTTAACCTCATCAAGGTCTTGATGCATTCTCTCTTTACATAGTCATCTTTGAATTACCACTTATATTTAATTTCCTTTCTTCCCCTGAGTTAATTTTTTAGGTTCTATAAGCCTGGTAATGGCCTTGCTTGCTTCATTTGCTGTACCTTTCAGGAGGATTTAGACCATGTAAGGTGTCCATTTAAGGTCAGGAAGCAGGTCTGTTGTCTTATCAAGATCAAAGTCTTCAGGTGTTGAAAAGGAAAAGGAGTAACACATACTGGTGATTGTCATACTCCATTTGGGTTGCTATAGCAAAGTTGCATAGACAGGATTGCTTATAATATAAAGACATTTGTTTCTTACAGTCTCTGATACATAAGATTGGAGATTAGGGCACTAGGATGGCCAGTTTCCGGGTTGCAGTCTGCCTACTTCAGTGGAATCCTCATATGGTAGAGAGCAGAGAAAGGGAAGAGCTCCTCATGACCCTGTTAATGGGGGCTCCAGCCTATCTCTTCATCTAGTCTTAATTACTGCCCCAAAGTTCCACCTCTTAGTGCCATCAAAGGTAAAGGCAGGTATTGACCATCATGTAAATTTTGCAGGACAAAAATATTTGGTCAAAAACAGGAGGCAACAGGTGTATTCATAAATATTAGAGATGAAAAGGGAATCTTAGAACTGAGAGTGGTTGAATGATTTTATCTAAATGTCAAAGTTAATGAAAGAAGAACTGAATTTAGTGCCCAGGTCATTATTCTCTATGGTAATCACCAGTTTCTGAGGCAGGTTTATGTTATAAACTAAGAATAATAAAAAGACAAATAATGCAAGATCTACCCTAATTAATTTCTACTATTAGCATGGCACTACATTATATTGGGCTCTAGCCATTCATATTCACCCATCCACCCATCCATTCACTCAACCACCAACCTACTAATCTCCATAGCAACCCATTCAAGGTATTACTTTCCCAGTTTTTCAAAAGAACAGACTAAAGTTCAGGAGAGACAGGACACTTGCTTAACATATATAGATATTTACTGACAGAATAAGATTTTGAAACTTTGTTCAACTTTAGATCATCTGGAAATTTTACTTTTATTTTAGATTTAGCTCTGAGCACACATTCCTATTGGTTCATCAATTCATCAAAATTACAGTATAGTAGTTGAAAATATAGTATAGGATTTGAAGGCACCGATGTTGGAGCCAGAACCTGGTACATATTCTAACTTTGCTGTTGCAAGCTGTGTGACCATTTGCAAGCTACAGAAACTCTATGTGCCTCAGTCCCCTTAATCGTAAAAAGGCACAATAACACTTTGGGTGACAACCAAAACACGGGTCTCTTAGAGTTGATTTAAAGTGCTTAGAAGAATGGTGCACATTAAGTGACAAATGTTATCTATAATTGTAACTCTCACTAAAATACATCATATTTCTTTCCAAGCATAATTGGGAAGTAAAAACATTTAATAAATATTTGACTAAGTTTGAGGTGCCTGCAAGATCTTGTCTACTGTTTGTCTGGTCATGTAGTAGGTATAAACATTGTGATTAAAAATATGTCAATGGAATTTCCAGAGAGTTCTCAGTTTTGGTTTGAAGAAGGTCAACTATGTTTGTTCTTGCTTAATAGATTTGAAAACCTTAGGCTTATATTTAAAATAACAGATTGGCCTAATTTGATCCCAAAGGGAGATATGCACCATGAAGTAATTAAATATAGGAGAAGATACATGGGAAGTTAGCATCTAAACTCTTGACTTCCCAAATGGAAATTTGTAACCTGAAGTAGTAAATAATATAAAGCTTGTATGAATTAGAGATCGTAAAAGGGTTCAAGCAAAAGCCACAGCTCTATATACCTGAGGAGAAAGTACCAATAGTCTGAAATAAATCCTACATGCAAACATATATTACACATTTTTGTTTGTAATCAATACTACAATCAGGTATTACTTCATTACTTTAAATCATGCTTGTTCAATGAGCTCATTGACAGTCCTAGTAATTTGTCTGCTCAATTCCAGAAGAATATTCACTTGATATGAGTGATGTCACACAATAAAATTACTTGATTGCATATCTGAAATGATATCTTCAGTTCCATTCAAAAAAGAGCTATACTTAAAAATGATAAGTGCTTACGAGTGCAATAAAGACTAAAGGAAACCATTGTCCTTATAGTGCTGAATCAACATTTTAGTGTTTTTTTTTTTCCTCTCCCCTAAATTTCAGAATTTGAGCTAAACACTTAGTTTAAAAGTTCCAGGAGAGAAAGGTTTAAAAGTCAGTTTCTTTCCAGTTGGTGAATTGAAGTTTCTCAATAATGTAGAATTAATTTTTAAATGACCTTGCAGATTTTTGATGTTAGGCATAAAATATGTAGGAAGCATTGATTATTTTTACTTGGTTCTATTTAATTTTATTTTGTTTTTTATATCTTAATATTTTCAAATTAAAAATAAGGATCAAAAGAACCAAGGAACATATTCATCAACTTATAGAATTATATTCTTCTATTTTTAGAAGTAATTCAGCCAAGATGTTAACTTTCTCTTAAACTTAAATGTTGTATATTCTCTTAAAAAATGTTAGTAGAAGAGCATGTAAGTATCTAAGGATAATTCTTGCTGGCAGCTGTGGTTCATATCCAGTTGTGTCAGATTGGTGAAAAGGAAAGGGGTGGAGCTTATAGCTGCCATACAAAACTTGGTTGATGAGCTGGCTTTTGCCATTTGCTATCAGAATAGTATTGGATAAGCCTGTTGACCCCTTAAAATTCAGTATCTTCATCTACAAAGTCAGTGATGGTGGTACGTTACTTGACAAGGCTTTGTGAGTATAAATAATTGACAATACAAGGTTAGTATCACTGAATAGATTTATAGGTTATGTTTCTTTCTGATGTACAGATTTGTACCTAAAACTCAAGGTAGGTTTCCATGTTGAGATTTTCATAATGATCATCTCCTAAAAATCTTCAGTAGCTCCCTTTACTCAAGGCAGGAATCCAAACCCATTAACTTGACTCTAAGTTCCCTTTCTCTCCTTCTCGCTCATTAAACCTTACAAGTAACTTCCTACTTCACCAGAAAGATGTACTTATGGAGCAGCTCTTGATGCCACTTTGGCCTTATTTGTCTTGATGAGATTGCTTTCTTTCTGCTGGCTTGTGATTTCTCAAATCCCTATCAAATCCCTTAAGGTCCAGCTACCTGAAGACTTAACTGCTCAGGATTGTCTTCTTTCTGTGGCTTTTGAGCACTTCTGCCTGCACAGCTCATTAGGTACTTAATCATTTGAAGTCCCCTGGTAATAACATAAGTGACGCCGATGACAGACGGGAAGAGTTATTTTCTTTTTTTCACACAGAGCCAGGCACCTAAGACACCCTGCATACATACTTACTAAAACAATGCCTTTGTCCTTTGGCATTGTTCTTTTGGGGTTGTTGAGTCATTATCTTGCGCTGTTGTTGTAGTATCAGAATTATGTACAGCTGTAAGTAACCACAGAGAAAAGTAGTGTCTTAAATTGAGTTTAATTTTTCACAGAAAACCACTTGTAGAAGGTGAGTTGAGGTGTTCACTGGTCAGTATACAGCTGCATTAGGACCCAAGACATTGGTGCTTTCTTTCTGTCTTTGCTACTGTGTGGTTTTTGTCTCAAAGTCCAGCCACTTATATTTAGCAGGATAGACATATTCTGAAGAACTGGCGAAGGGCAAGGGCCAATTCTTTCCAAAGACAGAAGTGAGGGATGGATGCCTCAGTTGAAGCAGAAAGCAAATTTGGCCTTCCTTTACCTTTTATTTATGCATACAAGAGCTGGGTTACAGGCCAGAGGTGTGGGGGATGAGAGGATTCACCAGAGACAGAGTGGGGAGCAGAACAGACAGATCTACTGAAATACACTGCTGAGGGGAACAGCGGGTGAGACAGGAGAGATCTTCTGACTTTCCTCTAACTTTGTTCTATTTAGTTTTCAGCACATTGGCTGATGCCCTCTTGTGCTAATGGGGAAACCCTCCTCGTCTATCTAATCTAATGCTAATCTCTTACACACTCAAATGCTAATCTCTTGCATACCCAGAAGTAATGTTTTACCAGCTATCTGTGCATCGCTTAGTCCAGTCTAATGGGTACATGAAAATTCACAATCACTGCTTAGATTTCATTGGTCAAAATATGACTAGACTTCACTTGGCTACAAGTATGACTGGCAAATCCTGGGGAGTCTTATTAAAAAATGTGAGTTCTGTTACCAAAGGAAGAAAGAATAAGATAGTGGTGGTAGTGGGGGTGGGGGAGGGGCAGTTTGTTTGTAGTCTTGGCCACGCTTTTTTTTTTTTAAATCTTTCTGCATAGTAAGTTGCTTAAGGTCAGGGTTGGCAACTAACATTGTAACCTATAACATCTCATGAATAGAAAACAAACTTTCCTGGAACCTGGTAAGGTGATGAAAAAATCCCAGTTTACCACAAATGAACCATCAACACAATCATTTTCAAATACATGTGACCAAGTCACCATTCACATCTGAGGCTACACAGAGGAGGAATGACAAGGAGAATCAGGACATGTTTTCTTTCAAGAGTGATAACGTAAACATCACAGCTTTTCCATCTAATAGTGTCTTTGAGGGGAACATTTCCTACATAGCATAAGCAAGAGTGAAAGCAAGGGACAGAAAATAGATTTTTGTCATACTGCCAGGAATTAAGAGAGGAAGATTTGTCCTGCTCTCCAAGTTTCACACGAAGAAAATGGTGTGCAAACTAAAATTCCCATTTAATTTTTTTTTTTTTTTTTTTTTTTTACTGAGGTAATGTTTTTTTACAAGACTGTGTATGATTCAAAGCTTAGGTCACCGCTATTCAGATATTTTCACCACACCCACCACCATGGCTCCCATGTTCCTCCATTCCAGCACACAGGGGATTCTTTGCTGTTCAGCCTTCTAAAATTTCCCATTCTTTTGAAAACAGCCTCATTGAACTATATTTCATATACTTTAAACTTCACCCATTTAGAGTGAACAATGTAGTGTTTTTCAGGGTATTTACAGACACATGCATCACTACAGTGTTAGGACAATTTCATCATCCTCAAACCTGTTTCCTCAACATTATTATCTGAACCCCCATTCCCTACTTCCTACCCCTGAGAAACAACAGTCTACTCTCTTTTTGTGGTAGCCTATCCTGAATATTTCGGAAAGCTTACATCGTAAAATAGCTGGTCTTTTGTGATAAATTTCTTTGACTTAGCATTTTTTCCCCAAGGTTCATGTGTGTTGTAGCATGAATTAGCACTTCAGTACTTTCTATTGTCAAATATTTCATTTCCTGTGGACACACCTCCTTTTGTCATCAACTGATGAATATTTAGGAGGTTGTTCCTTTTTTGACTGTTATGGGTAATGCTTAATGTGCAGGTTTTTGAGTGGATATGTGTATTTCTCTTAGGTAAAAGTGAACAATAAAGGGGATCATGCATTTGGAAGGACTAGTATTTAATGTGGTTGTACCATCTTACAGTCTCACCCACAGTATATAATTTTTCTGTATTCTTACCAAGGTTTTTTTTTTTTTTTTTCCATTTTGGTGGGTATTAAATGGTATCACTTTATGGCTTACATTTCCTTAGTGAATAACAAATACTTATGTTGAGCATTTTTCCATGAGTTTATTGGTCATTCATACATTTTTTAATTTTAATTTTTAATATATATTTATTACATCATCCTTCACATTTGTACAATGTATGATTTCCCTGTGAAATTCCACCACCAAGTCACCCATGCTTCACCACCATAGTCCCTTGGCTCTTTCCACTCCATCCTCATCCTTCTCCCTCCTGCATTCATGCATCCTTGAAGAAATATCTATTCAGATCATTTGCCAATTCTTTGCTTAGCAAAAGAAAGAAATTTTGTTTAGTGCTTGAGAGTTCTTTGTATATGATGGCTATAAGTTTTTTATTCTGCATGATTTTCAAATATTTTTGTTCATTCACTTTCGTCATGGTGCATTTCAAGACATACATGTTTTAAATTTTGATGAAGTTCAGTTTGTCTCTCTTGGTGGTGGTTGTTGCTTGTACTTGTAATATTGTATATAAGAAACTGTCTGATCCAAAATCACAAAGATTTACTCCTGTTTTACCTTAAAACCTTTGGAGTTTTAGTTCTCATATTTAGGTCTGTTTCATTTTAACTATTTTGTGAATTGTATGAAATAGGATATCAATTCTTGATTCACAGTTTAATTCCATTTCTTTATATTCCTTTATAGTTCTGTCTTAAGCTAGTACCACACTGTCATGATAATTAGCTGTATAATAAGTTTCTAAATTAAAACAAATGAGACTTCCAGCTGTTCTTTTTCAATGTTATTTGTGTATTCTAAGTTTCTCATATATACTTTGTAGGATCAGCTTGTCTTTAACAATATTGTCAAATGGGATTTTGATAGAGAGATTGCATTGAATCTGTACATCAGATTGGGGGAGTAGTGTCATTTTAACAATATTAAACCATCTGATACATGGATATGGGATGGCTTCCATTTATTTAGATTTTTAATTTTTTCAACAATGGTCTATAGTTGTGTGTATATGTCTTTGTATATAAATCTTTCCCTTTTGTTGAGCTTATTTCTAAGTACTTTATTCTTTCTGCTGTTATTATAGTTAAATTACCTTCTCAAATCCCTTTTTGGATTGTTCATTTGTAGAATATAGAAATATTATACATAATACATATCGATATATATACCCACACACAAGATTTATCCTATGTAGAAATAGTTTTGCTTCAGGTTTGTGTTCATTTTAGTGCTAATTTTCCCCAAGATAATATCTCCACCTCTCTATTTGTGTTGTCTGATAGGGTAATCACTAACTCAGCAACGGTAATATAGTATGTCCAAATTGAGATGTGCAGTAATGTGTTGAATTTTTTTTTTTGATTAGTGGAAAAAGTAGGAAATATCTTATTGATTTTTATGATTACCTGTTCAAATGATAATTTATTTAGATATTGTGCTAAATAAACTGTTGTTAGATTTAATTTCAGCTGCATTTTCTTTATTAGAGTGACTAGTAAGAAATTTTAAATTATAAATGTGGCTCACATTATATTTCTGTTTTATTACTTTAGGTCACTTCTATCCAGTAGCTATGAAAGGAAAGGGATTATATTTTAATTTACCTCAAAGAGACTCTGAACTTGGCAAGCACAAAAGGTCTAAGCTTCTTCCAATGCAGACATCTTCAAAAGGTTATATTTTCTTTCATTAAGAAGTTAGATGTGGAATATGGAAAAATGGATAGGCCCGGCAGCAAATAGTCTATAACAATAACAGTCGGCATTCTTTTTCTATTTAAAATATTTTCACATGTGGTGTTATCTCTCATTTGTTCCCATGTTTCTTTGATATAGGTAGGGATTGTTATTCTGTCATTTGGATATTTTGAGGTGGAACTTTCTAAGGTTAATTACTTAAAACAAATGTAGGAAAATGGCATTTTTTACATCCTGTTATAATTTGATTGGATTCAGTACATATATGTGGACATCAACTACGAAGATCAAAGTGCTACATAGAGGATTCAGTAAGCCTTTAATTTCTAGAGGAAATGAGATAAATATCCAGGTTATCATAATCTACTTTTGTGTGGGGTGAAGGAGAGGGTTACTGTCAATTGGAGAAAAAGAAAGTATATGACAGGGTCAATTAGTATGAAAAATATAACCTATGTTTATTGTTTGTTTGGTTTTCTGGTGCTTGGCTATGCTGGTTATTCCAAGTAGAATAAAGCATCTCTTTCTCTACCTACCTATAGAAGGAGAACTCATCTAAGAGTATAATTGTGGAGATGCATATGATTTGTTTTATGAAGATTGTTTTTAAAACTGTTTATAACGTACTGACAATAATTTAATCTTGCTCAATAGGGAATTGATTAAATAGTATGATATTCATATGAAGAATACTGTGTTAATTCTAATTATTTTTTGAGTTATCTTTATTGACCTAAAACACATTCATGATGAAATGTTAAGCAATAAACAAGGTTTCAAGTCAGTACAGTGTTAATTCTTAGTACTTATGCAAACACATAGACACTACATCATTCTGTATAACTATATATATATCTTTTACATAGATACCTAAATCTGATATATGTATCTAGTTTATATAGCTGCATTTCTACAAGCAAGTAAAGTTTTGATAAATGTAGCCAATGTTAACAGGTTGGGAGAAAGTTTTAGCAATATTCATTCTTGCTTACTATTTTTGGTATATCTCAATGGAAATACTTTAATTTTAATCAGAAAATAGTGGATTGAAGTAAAGTTTTTTGGATATTCTTGAAGGACAATGTAGATATGAGTTCTTCAAAGTTACTGTCAAAGCAAATATCAATGAGTGTGTTGCCTATCACTATTTTTTTCTCCATTATTCTATATTGGGATTCATATTTTAGTTCAAGTTTCTTGTAATATGGAGACTATCACTGTTTTAACAAATGTGAACTAATAATAGAAATACAAGAGAACTTTTATGTTTAACTCAATGAAGACAAATAACTAGTATTTTTTCAATTATAAGAGAACGTAAAGCTAATAATTTACAATAAACTAGTATTATTTTAAAGAACAAGGGACTTTCAATTAAAATAACCAGTTGATCTTCAGGATTCAAGATAGAATCTTCTTATAATTGTGTATAGAGATAATAAATATAAAGCTTGTAAATGAAAATATAGTAGAAAATTATCTTTAAAATCTTTAATTTGACATAAATCATATTTTAATTTTATTTCCTGTATGTTGAAAGAATTGGCAAATTTGAAAATTATAATCTGTTAGAATGCATTATTTATCATGATATATTAAATACTTTAGCAAACTGGTAAATTTATCAAGAATTAGAATAGTGGCCTTGGAAAGAGATTAACATTTATATTAAAATCATTATATTCAAATTGTATTGTATCTACTATGCAATCATATCAAGGTAATATTATGATTTTATGAACTTTTCTAAGTAGCCTTTTTTCTCCCTTTAGTGACAAGCATCTAAGTGTGCTCTTCCCAGCTAGTATATTTTTTTCTCTTTCTGTTCATTGCCTGTGGCTGTGGGATAACTTTTATTGACTATTAGAATATTTAAAATGTACATTTGAGTTTAAACATGAGTTCTGAGTTTTAGTTTTTTTTTTCCTGAAAATACTAAACTATATGATCTTTAGCTTTCCATTTTTGTAGATTCTTCATCTACATTTATTCAGTAGCTTAACATGTATGTGTAGAAGATTTTACTTAAGGGCAAGTTTCAATGAGATGCTAACTAATATTTACGTAATACCACACTGCTCCAGTCACAATAGATATGATCACTGGCTAGATTTCCCCAATAAATCTGCCAAGGGGTCTACAGTCATATTTATTGTACAGATATTTCAGAGTCGATGGCAGAACATATACTTAAGACCAAACTAGTTTTATTTCCCAGTGTGAATTCTTATTTCCACAGAATTACATGCAGGCATTGGGATTATTGATAATGAAGACAATCAATCACTAAAAATTGATAGAAAACACAAATTATTGGTGACTTGGGAAAAATGAATAAATTTAGGTGTTTTTTGGATTTTCATTTCTGCCTTGGTCAGTTGAATTTTCATTTACTAAAAGCAAGTAGATGTTTAAAAAATCATACTTTTGTCTATTTTATTATCAGAACATAGGCTATATGTTTTTGTCCCTTTGTTCCCCAGAATAGTCTCTTAAAGAAAGCAAAACTTGTATTTGAGGCTGTGTGAGTAAATCTGCAATGTAAACCACGTGTGTTATTGCTGCAGTGTTCGACACAATTCTGCGTAGAGTAAAAGTAATGTCCATTTGCAAAAATAATTAGCAACTTGAAGAAACTTTCCTATTTCATTGACATGTTCCATCTTTGATTTAAAAAGTCAGGAATAATTGACTGACATTAGAACAGTTTTATATAAATACAATTGGCGGGATATTTTTATGTGTTTATAAGGCATAATAAACCTGCTGACAATACTGAAAATAACATGAAAGTCTATTCTATTGTTTGGTAAATAGTGATAAATGTGCATATGTATTTATATACATTCAATCATGTCCATACAGTAATAGATGTATAGCTAAAGTAGTAGTGTGATTATTCTAAACTTTTGAGAGTTAGCATGTATAATGAAATTCTCAGACTCTCATTCAGTTTTTATAGAGAAAACAAAATATCAAAATCAGAAATATACCCTGTCTAAAAGCTAGTCTTTTAAATCATCCCTGATTCCAAGCTTCCATCTGCTTACTTGCTGAGTGATCTAAAGTGTTTGCTCTAACTGCTGCACTTCGGGTTTGTCTTCATTTTCTGAATTAGCCCCTGCACTACAGGGGACTAGATAACATGCTCTGATGCTCTGTCAGCTTGTTCTGTAATAAATCATCAGAGGCAACAACATTTGTTTAGGCCTATTTAAAAGGGTCTCATGGGAAAATCTGTGAGAAGAGAAAATACTGTCATACTAACTTTTGTATCGTCCCATTTACTTCTACACCCTTTCAGTCTCTGAGTGGTGCCATTGTCTGTCTTAGGGTATGGTAGCTGAATTAGTGATAACCCCAGATCTTAACTATTGTATGACCAGTTAAAACAAAAATCAATTAGTCACCAAATATAAAATGGGCAGGATAAAGTTCTTTCCTTAAGCATATTGTCTTTTTCCATTAAATGAAAACTGAAGATCTTTTGCTCTAGCTATTTTGCCCTTTCTTTTCAAGAAATTTCTTACAAGAAAAGTCATTTCCTTGTATGTGATTGGGAAATTAGAAATGTAAAGACAAACATAAAGTTGTAACTAAAATCACTTTTTATGTATTACTTTTAAAAGCACCTTTTGCATCTTCTACATTAGTGGGTTATAATATAGAACATCAAGTAAATAAGTGTTCTGTATTACTGCATGAGTATTTTCTGTTTTAAGACTGCAACTTTAGAAGGGAATTTAGTGAGCACCTGCCTCAAGTCACATTATTTTACAGAGAAGAAATGAAAGTCAGACTTTATGTGACTTGGTGAAGGTCATACAAAAAAGAGGACTAAAATCTTTGAAGCTGTGTTTGCTCTGGCTTATCCAGCATATTTGGATGATTGCAGGCCAATGATTGAGTCAACCTTCCCATCAGATGGACACACTGGGGCATCTGGCATATGGAATCTCTTCAGGACACTCACCTTATTACCAGAGTTACATTTGAGATGAAAGGAAAAGAATAAAAAAATTCAGAGATGAGATATGATGAGAATAAAAAGTAGAAGAAGCAAGGTGAAATTTGAAAACATATTGCAAAAAGCTATAAAGAGCACAACCTAATCAAGGGTTGAGCCATCAGAGATTTTCTGAAGCCCTGGCATGCTGAGTGGTACTGTGGAAGGGAGTTTGAAATTTGACCTGATTTAGAAAACTTGCCTTGTCACCAATTTAGTGATGAGAATTTAAGAAGTGATTTTGCCACTCAGAAATACCCACTCGGGTAGTCCTGCAATGCTGCATGATTCTTTTGGAAATACTGAATAACAATGTTGATTCAGTGATGATTAATTCTCACCCACTCTTGGACCACTGTCTACCCTTAGGTAGTACCATGCTGACATGACAGTCTGAACGTGTCAGTTAAGTAGACCTTCAAGTAGGCTGGGGAGACTGTTCTACAGAGACCAATTCACATGTGAACCCTGGGTCAGGGCTAAATAATCCCATTATAATCAGTTGAAGCAAGGCCACACTAACATGATTATGTTTATTTTCAATGAATATGTCTTTTAACCTTATTATGAGGCTAAGTCAAACATAATATGTTAATGAGGAGTGAGACTTCTGTGTTCTTTTCAACACTTTGCTCTTTCTCCTTCCTGAGTTCTAGTCACTCTCTCACTTTGGTTTCCCTGCCAAAGCATATCTACAAGCAGAATCTATAATTAAATATTTTGGCATTGTCCTCTCTGGAAAAGTGCATTTTGACAAAGACTCAATGGAAAGGGACAAACATGAAATATTAAGGCTTATCTTGGGCAGATGGGTTCCTAATGATTAGGTGTTGCATTATTTAGTTCTCTAAGTAAATTGGAGTTTGATCCAGATAGGTTATTTCATGGATATAGAAACCAAGAGGAAATAGAACAGCAAGAAAAGGTATGGGTGGCAAGCCAGTTTATGTGGGAGATAGGGAAAGGATTGGGGATACTGGGTGAGTTGGAAAAGCATCATGACTTTGTTAATTGCATTCTGGAAGTGTTTGGCAATTCAACTACAATTAGGAGCCAGAGTAGTATTGATTCTATGAGAATTTTACCCCTGTTGAAAATTCCTTTCCTGGTCAATGCCTAGGTTTCTTAAAGAGATAGAATAACCCAGGAACTTGCTGAACACACTTTTCTGCTCAGGCCTTTGCCTTACAACTACTCCAGAAGCTGTCCCCCTTAACCCCTACCCTCCACCTGCCCTTTCTAATGCTGATGGCCTAGACTGGGTAATTACAGGAAAATCTGAGACCTTCCCACTGCTTTCCTACTAAGACCTTTCCTCCTTCTAGTTCAGTGCTTGTCAAAGGTTGGTATTATAGCTCATGAAAGAAGAAACTCACTAAGCAAATTACCCAAGTTATTCCTGTGGGTCAATAACTCTACCTCCAAATATCTTAAATATTCACTGTTCTGATTTTACATCTATGACATTTCAATTTCCTTTACCTTTTCTCTTTGCCCTGCTCTTGGATATAGTCAAAGTGAAAATTTCTGGGGAAGTATGATGTAGGCAAGATTTCATTCATTCCTTAGTAATTCCAGTATGACAATTGACAAGTGCAGAAAAGTGAGAAATTCTTGTAATCAGAAGTTTACAATTGTACCCACAAATATTCCTCCTCATCCCACTTTTCCCAAATAAATTGTTTTATGCTACTATGGGGATAAGGATTATATATACATATGTAATTATGATGTAATTACAAATTATATTATGCTATTATTAATTCTGTACATGGAGGTAGGGAGGGTCGTTTAAGAACTGCATTTAATTAAACCTTCATTTATAAATGATGATACCATAAAATCAATCACCATGTAACTCAAGGAAAGGCAAAGAATGCAGACTTGGAACCTGAGACGTAATTTTAATCTATATTTTAATCAAGAATGATTGAAAATACAACAACCCACATTTAAAGGAAAAGTTGATTTGCCCCAAATCATATCTAACAACATTAAAAATTGCTATTTCTGAATTTCATACAACCTATGTGATTGTATAGGATTCCTATGTCTGCAATCTAAAGATTTGAATACTGCTATCACAGACTGTACAGTGAAGATCTCAGTGTAACAGAAGTCTAGGTAGAATTTGTTCACTTGAGGATACAATTTTTAATGCAACTGAAGGGTTCTGATGATTGGAACAATATTTTAAGTGATTGAAAACAATTTGCAAGAAAGTAATTGAATCATTTTCAAGGCATCATTACTGAACACTTGAGAAAATCTGAATGTTTTGAGGAAATAGCTTGTTAACTTTTGTCTTTTAATGGGACTTTAATGGTATAGACATATTTCATTGATAAGATATTCTTAAACAAACACAGCACAAAGAGGCAAACCTAGGACTTTTTAAATATAATATTCTACTATATCCTTCTATCCATAAGTCCTTCCTCCCTGTTTTCTTTCTTCCTTCCCTCCCTTCCTTGAGCCCTGCTTGCTCCCTCCCTCCCTATTTTTCATGTCATCTTGAGTATTATGGTCAAAGATGTTTCACACCCTTCACTGGCTTAGAAAATGAAAAGAAATTTCATGATTCTATAATAGTTCCAAAGTTTATGTTTAAATTCTTATTTTTGTTGATTTATTTGCAGAAGGTTGATGGTTTTGAATGATATTTGTGCATATGGGAGGGTAATTTCTGTTAATGAAAACAACTCATGTTTATACTTTTCATTATGCTTTTATACTCATACTGCTTAATAATTATATAATTGCAAATAATATTTATTCAATAGATTGTTTTTAAAATCCTGGTTGGAATTATTAGATGGTATCACTTTATGTGGAACACAGCAAGACAAAACAAAGGGTCAGATAAAACTAAACTATTAACAACCACTAGAGTCTGACTACAGAACTGAGGATATCACAGCAGAAATGAGAGCGAAGTGGGGAGGAAGCACAATGGACTATAGTGAAGGACTTTGGGTGGCCTGGTGTTGGGTGTTGGGTGTGGTATGATACACCTGAAGGGTGTGGCTCAAGACTTCTAAATCATATAATGTTGTAAATCTACTGACCTTAATGTAAAGGAAAAACAAGTCAAATACAAAAGAAATTTATTGCTGAACCATTTCGATGCCAACCTTGTGATTATTTACTAATGCTCCAGAACAATCAAATCTGTCCCAGGAACGTCTACAGTATAGTATGATGAGTTGTGGTGCTAGACAGCTTACATAATCGTTGTCTTAGTTTTCTCATTGGGAGAACAGAAGGTATATTATTGAGGACACTTGAAATGGCTTTCCAAGAAACAGTTACTGTGATGTCGATAGAGAGGAGGAACAAGTATATGTCAGAAAAAAATTGTTAACCTACTTTCCCCCAAGATCTGCAAAACATTGGCCTGTTTTATGATCAATTACATTTATGTGAAAATTTCTCAAAGAAATTCTTTGCTTAAGTGATCCCAGCATAAGATGTCATTATGAATATGTGAGTGATATTTTAAAATATGTATGTTTATTTGTACCTTTTCCTCTAATTCATCTTGGAAAGTAGATACATATTATGTTCAAAAACTTTTAAAATTTACTTAATTTGCTTCTGAAGAGTCCTCCTTATCAGTCATATTTTGAAACATCAGTGTCATTGTTTTTGTTTAGCTAAATATCAAACCCATCCTTGAGGGTTAAGGAAAGTCAAATGAGATCTACTTTGAAACTTGAAAGACCTTTGCAAACTGTAAAGAACTATACAAAAGTTAAATGCTACAGAGTATTGAAGATTAAAAATCCTCATTGAGAATACTAAACTATATGCCTCAGGCTCTTAAATGAATTCCAAACCTCCAAATGGTCTGAGTTCTAGCAATCATCTAGTTATCAATATTATAAATCAACATCGTAATAGTGCTGCCAGATGTAATATATATACACACCCATATGTACTTGTAATATGTACACACATGCATATACAAGTATATATAGATGTATGTGCATATATAATAAATACCTGCAGATAATAAATATGTATGCATATGCATATAATGTATACATAAAACCTATTATACTTGGAGGAAAACACCTATTTGAGTGTGTAAAATTTTGTCCATTAGTTATTTATACAAGTGATTTTATCCATTTGTTAACAGATCTAAAATTATTTCCTTTCAACTAATTTTATTCAGCTATGTCTTAGACTGTTAAACCATGCCTTTAGTGTGAAATTCTTCCAAGTTTGAGTCAGAAGTTCTGTTACAGAAAACCAACCACGACTTGGGATGAAAATGGGTGACTTAGGATTACTTTTCTTTTTCAGTTACATAAAGAACTGCAGTTAAAATGAAAATGATACCCATTTAAGTTTATCATTTGGGGAGTGTGGCAGTATAATGAGCTGTAAGTATATCATGCAATAAATATTAAGGCCTGAGAGGAGTTGTGGAAAACAGTATCCAGAATTGGCAGCTAGAATACTTCCAGTTCTGAGGCATGTGTGAAGAGACAATTAAATTGGATCTGGCAGTTCAAAAATACTGTGGTGGCCGAAATTGATCAACCTAAAATCATTTGTTAATTGAGAAGCTAAGATTGGCTAGATTGATTTCTCCTCACAAATATTTGCCATTGATGGAGTCCGCTTTCTCAGAGGTGGTTTCAAATCCTTTTTAAAAAATGTTAAAATTTCAGCTCTTTTCTGTCACTTTGCATTATTGGTATTTTCTGGCTATTGACTGAATGAGCTACTTTGTAATAAAAGCTGACTTATCTCTTCTTTCTTAAGTACAGTGATAGTGTCTGTTGAGGAGTCTTATCACTACTGGGAAATCAGGAGTTGGATTAGCAGCTCTGCTCTTGTACAAATAGGAAAAGAGCTAATGCATTGCACACCTCGTTTTCCATGTTAGCACATGTCTTCAGATAGTCTAAGATGCCTTGACATGCACAATCACTGGTTCAATATCAAGTTTTAGAAAGAGAGAACAAATAATACTTTCGAAAATATTTTTTTAGAAGAAAATGATTAATAATTCTTTAAGGTTTTCCATCAAGTAATTAATAGCTTTATTAGAGATATTCCCAAAGCAGGCATGTACTTTACAACATAGCTAAATCCACTAGGCAGAGAGAGGAGAGAACAGGTCACAATACTGAAAATGCGTTTAGAATAGAATACAATACAGATCAGATGCTACGAAAATATTCAGCTTTACATTTGTTAGTGAAGTTACAGTGGATAAAAATGATCAAGCTTCTTTAATATAATTGCATGAATTGTCTTTTTCACAATTTAATTTAAAGACTTTCAGTAGTTTCTATAGCTTGCAAAAATGGAAGAATCTTTTGAAAATGCATGCATGTTACTTGCCGTTGCTTGTTTGGATTGTTTTGATGTAGTACTATCTCAGGTATTTTAAATACTATGTACTGTCTTCATTGTCCTGCAAATATACCTTAATTTTGAAACTTTTCTTTTGTCCCAGAAAGGAAGGGGTTTGGAATTGAGGATAATAAAATTAGAGATAAACTAAATCCTTCTGCACACTCTGATGTCCACATTTGCAGGTTTAATATGTTAGAATTTAAGAAGGTTTAAGTAAGATTCAAAGAAGACATTTTCAGAGTATTATTTCAACACTGATTTTTAGATACTTTGTGAATGTTCAGACTTGGCTCCTAAGAAGTTAGCGTGACATAGGAATACGATTGTTACATTCAGAAGGAATCCTATTCCAGGCATTTGGAGAGGGGAGAAATCAAGATTCCAGGAAGACCTGTGGGGGCAGCAGAGTTCAGTTACCAGAGCTTAGGCAGCACCATCACCACGCCCATCAGAGTCAGCACCACAGCTTCAGCCCCTGCCTTACATCCTGCTCCAGTTGTGTCCAGAGTGCTGCCACCATCTGTTTGATGGATTTGCTTGACATCACTGAGGTTCAGCTCATCTGGCATCCCTGCAGAGGCAAATCAGAAAATACAGGATGATGCATGAGCACCACCAGGACACTTCTAGAACAGCTCTGAAAGTGGACGTCGTGGTCTTCTCTAGCATTCTCCATGTGTCCACTTAACTCGAATGATTAATGTGACACAGGTTCTACTTCTTAACTCAGAGCATGCAGCTCCTTGAGTAAGAGTTCTCAGAAATATAATGAGGAAAGTCGTAAGCGTTTCAGATTTTTAGAGCATTTGGCTGATTTGCTAATGTCACTGATTGGCCAAAAAAAAAAAAAAAAAAAGTAAAGGCAGTTAATGAAAATAGCCTGAAATATGGTATTGTTTTTACCAGAGATATAACAATAGTAGTAAATATATGACACCTTTATTCATGAAAATAAAACATTAGGGGAAATAAGGATAGAAGACATTGTTTAAGAACCAGAATTTCTATAGATCCTATTTTATGTTAGACTAAACTATGCGTAGACTTTCTTACTGGCAATATATCAATGAATAACAACAACAGATACTAAATTATATCTTTATACACACAGCAATGAGTGAGGAGAGTTGGGGAGACAGGTCCCACTAGGTCAAAGAATTTGTTCATAGGGTCGACTAGAGATTGAAGTTGGGGATAAAATATTTGATTTCATGGGAAAGAAAAGGAAAAGCAGGCCAAGTTGTTGATGAAGGTTGAGTCATATTCTGGTTGTTACTTGTTTATGTTATAAAACCTGACAGACTGTAGAGACCAGTTCTAAAATTATTGGGGGTGAAATAATCATGTTCACAAGAAGCTTCTCTTACTATGCTACATCTAGGGAATCACTGGCTTATTTACTATCCAGCGCCTCCAACGCGCATGTTCTGAGACCACGCGAGCCTCAAATATGTCATGGCTCGTCACTATCATTCACAATTAACAAGTTTAAATCCAGTGCTACCGTGGCCACAAATATTGACATCGTAATTACAGTGGGACTGAAAAAAAAAGGGGGTTCATATAAGGAAAAGTCAATATTTACGTAATTAGGTCGATACATATATATAATTCAGAAGGTAAGCTCGACCGCATTGGGGATGAGAGCATTAAAACGAAGCACATCTCTCCTGATTTGACATATTGATTTTACAGTCTGCGCGCTCGCATTATTATTCATTGTTTGGGTACTTGTTTTGCCCTTCTGTGTCATTAGGAAAGATGAATAAACTAGTGATTCATTTTTTCATCGGGACTGGAGTCAAGTGTGAATATTTTAGTCATGGTTTTATACTTCTTGTTATGCTAGAGTTTAACAAGGAGCAATGAGGATTCTAGGCAATGAAACAATTTTTTTTTTCCAAGATAACTACATAAATTTGGGCTTTAAGGGATTTACTTTTCTTTTTTAAAGCACTGTGAAGAGGTGCCTGGATTGGCTTCATGAATAACTTCTTCTTAGGCCTTTCTGAACTGGTATTTCCTCATTCATTCCTGAGCCAGGCACTAGTCTGGGTTCAGGGATGCCTGAAACATGTCAGGGTAAGTGAAAATAAGTAAGTCAAAATATGTTCTATCTTATGCCCTGGAAATCAGACGATGTGAGGAAGGATGTCTCGCCTTCCATCAGGTGCAATTTTAGCATTTGAGGTAGAGCTGTTACTCATAAATGTAATAATTGTAGGGACAATGGTCCCAGCACATAAGAATTCACTGAACTAAAGATCTCTTCAAGAGCCTGGCAGTCAGCTGCAGTTTCGGATCCAATCACAGCCTGCTCTTGACATCTGTTAGGAAATCTTAGAATACCAAGAAGACCTACAATTATTTGATGCAATGTTTTTTTTTCTTAAAGGAATTTAATTAACTAAGCCTGTAAATTATCCCAAAGCTTAACCAAAAACCATAGAAGAAAAATTAGTTTGGGGATTTATTACATTAATAAACAAAACAGTACTTTTTGAATAATTTCTTTCTATGCATCATAACAGGCAATGATGCCAATACATTCATATTTCTGTCCTTTGTGGTTTATGGTCTGGTGGGGGAAGACAGTCATGCTTTTATAAAAATTAATGTAATATTAAAATTTGGGCACATGCCTGATGGTGCTATGAAGTATGTAAAAGGATGTAACTTGATCAGAGACTCCACTAAGTTGTGTAGCAGTGTATTAATTTGTTTGGCAATGTCTATAGAATGTGTGATGTGCCGGGAGAGTTTCAGGCATTCTGTACTCAGGAACTCATTTAACCTGCAGAACAATCCCATGTAGTGGGCACAGTTATCCTGCCTATTGCTATAGAGAAGGAGGAAGCTGCACTGGGAGGTTTTGTGACATCGAAATAGTGGACCCAGGAGTCAAGTCCAGAAGTCTGACCTTGCTGCCTGTACGCTGATCACCTCTTGCTGATTCTCAGCACTTGCAGGGCCCTGAGAAATCAGTATTTAAGGGAGGGACACAGAAGTTCAAATTTGCTGTCTAGAGCATACAGTCAGCGGGCCTCCCTGGTGGCCTAGGGGTTAAGTCTAGCACTATCAGTGCTACCGCCTGCATTCAGTCCTGGCTCCATGGCACAGCAGACCTCTCCTGTCTGGCCTGCTGCTGCCCTCAGTAGTGTATTTCAGTGGATCCACCTGTTCTGCTCCCCACTCTGTCTCTGGTGAGTCCTCTACCCCTTGCACCTCTGGCCTGCACCCCACTTCTTCTAGCCAACAACAACAAAAGTGCACTGAGTCTTTTTTCTTAGTCTGTATTGTCCCATCATGAGGTAGTTGTGTGGATTCATCTCACAATTGGAAGTATCCAGAGTTAGAATTTAGGTGGGCGAGGGAATGGCAGTGAGTCTGGCAGACTTGCAGCTACTTTTGCCTTTGTGCAGTCTGGCTTTTGCCTTGATGCAGGGGAGTTTGAGTATTTTATTTCATCTACCCATGTATTTTAAGAGTTCTCTAAGTTTTATCAAGCTACAAAGATTGTTTAAAGATAATTATCTACTTTTAATATAGAACATTGCAAGACAATAATTTATTTATTTTAAAATTGACCCAGTGCTCCTTCCGTGTCAGGCAACGTGCAGGAAGCTGAATCTGTACTAGACACTTACAGATTTTTTCTCTATTTTTTGAGTTGGGGTGTGGGGGGAAGCCACTATGTGTCCTTCATCAATGGTGAAAGTAGAGGACAGATTGAAAAGAGCAGGACTATAGGTCGTGATTTGAATTAAATCAAAATAATTTGCCTTTAGATGGGATCTGTTTTCAAGGCAGTTAGAGTCACGGCATATCAAAACTCGCCTAGGACATGGTATCTTGTCATGAACATCACCGCCTGGGTAACTTGGATAGTACGCCTTCACAACAGTAGGATGAGTTCAGTAGGGTTATTTTTCCTCATTCTGCAGATTGGGAACAGCTGCAGAAGTAATTGCCTCGAGGTAAAGTGGACGTGGCTGAAGCCCAGGTGTGTCCCGGTCAAATGCAGTTCTCTTTGATTCCATGCTTCTTGCCACTGCACGAAGCCTGATGCCTGATGCTGGCTCTGCCCCAGTCTGGCTGTATGGCTTTAGATGTGGCCCCTCTTTACAGAGCTTTGAAATGAGAGCATTTTCAGTGAGAGAGGAGAGTGAGTCTAAGCACAGTGCTGGCTATTAAATATTTCAAAAATAAGTAGTTTTTTTTTAATCCCACATCATTGTCTAAAGAGAAAGTCTGTGGTAGCAAAGACTTAAGCAAGCAAATAAAACATACATTGCCACTTTCATTTATGTGTAGGTGGAGTAAAGCATAGCATTTTTGGCTGAATCTATAAAACAAAATATTCACAGTTTCAACTTTTTCACAAGAACAATCTGGTCCACCATTCCACATGGACCACTATTCCACACGGACCACCATTCCATACAAGAGTAAGTGTCTTAAATAGCCAAGTAGAAGAACTGTAGCTGTGCAGATGGCTGCAAACAGGTTATAATGTCTTTAGCATAGAGTTCTTATAATCCACATGAAAACCACGGATGTTCCCACAGAAAACTGATAAATAATTGGATAGCTGTACGATAAAAATATAGCCATCACTATATTCTCTTTCTAGGAGTTAGGCTTTTTTTGACTATACATATAAGAGATTTTACTGACTTATTTCACTTAGTATGATGCCCTCAAGGTTTATCCAAGTTGTGGCAAATGGAAGGATTTTCTTTTCTCATGACTGAATTCGTGTGTGTGTGTGTGAGAGATCTTTCTCCATTGACAGATGCTTAGGCTATTTTCATATCTTGGTTTTTGTGAATGATGCTGCAGTGGGTATGGGAGTGGAATGATGTCTGTGTTATTTTGTTTTTATTTCCTTCGGATGTATACCTAGAAGTGGAATTGCTGAATCTGTATGTAACAGGAAAGTTTCATTTTGAGGACATTAACTTAGCATGTACTTGTTGAATAAAGTTGCTAGTAATCTAATGGTAAATAAAGGCTAGTTATGAATTATGTTAAATCAAGGTCATTACATTGGTCACTGGACAAAAAAGGTCATGTATAACAAAGGTCATGTTATATATATATATATAAGCTATATATATGTTTGCTGGACATTAGGAAACATAAAACATTTAAGATAGTTTAGTATAACAGTTTGCCAATTTTTGAAAGTAATCAACTAAGCCAGTCATATATTGTCTCCTAGAAAATATTTGGCAAGTTTGTCCAGGATGTTGAGTTACTTGAATTGAGGATAGAGCCTGAGAATTCTAATTTTCACTGTGACGCCATGTAATCCAGTATGAAAAACACGGTGACATATTTCACAGAGAGGTGTCTGGCAATCCCATAACTTCATGAATACCCAAGTTGAAGGTCATTTCTTATTTTTGATTTAACTTTTAAGACTCTTACTAATAAATGGGACTGTTCTATTAGTAGCATGTTCCATTGCCTGTGAGACAGGGACATGAGATTTAATTAGAGGGTCTTTGTTTACTTTTTGCAATGAAGTCTGTCTTTTTCACCAAAGTTGTAAAAATAATGGAGTTATTCTAATTGTTAATAAGTTAAACAATGGATTAAAAATTAACTGGAGAGTCTGACTGTAAACCAAAGCTTAATTAAGATAGTATGATTTATTGTGATATTTCAGTTCTGGGTAATATTGGGGATCATTATCACCTATTTTTTACTGTATCAAATGAATTATTGGTGACTCTCCAGTAATTAAAGATAATTTTTTTAGGAGAGTTTGTAGCACAGGGGGAATATTGTTTTGATCTTTTGCCAGTTCCTGAAGCTATATTTTATTCCATAATGATCATCTGGGTTTTTTTCTCATAAGTTTGCCTCATAGATTTTTGAAGACTTTAGAAAGGAATCACACACACTTCTCATATTGAAAATGCCAAATTATTTTAAGTAAATTTATGGTAATATAATTTTATAATAATGTCACTGTTAGGTTTTTCAGAAGCTTGAGTCTTTTTTTATCTTATTTTTTCTTCCACTATTTTTCAAATTATACAATCTCTTCTATTTTAGCACTTAACGTAGTGATTAATTTTTTGTTTATTAAAGTTAAAAGTTAATACCTTTATCATCTTTTGGGAAATACAAGAATCTAAGAATACTAACTCTGTTTACATGATCCCAGTATAATATTTTCATAATCCATTTCTGGGTACATCATGTCATTCTTATATCATGCAACTCATGTTTATATTTATCTAGATATTTACCACTCTTTGTTTTCCATTTCTTGTTGCACCTCAAACTGTCCTGCTGTTTGATTTTTTCCTCCTGCCTGAAATACATCATTTAGCATTTGTATTTTTGTGGGCCTTCCAGAGAAAGCTATCACTTTGCGCTGAATGGATTACTTTTATTTTCCTTTCATTCCTAAAAGATATTTCTTCACTGGGCATAGGAGGGTTCTAGGCTAAAAGTTATTTTCATTCTCAGTAGTGATAATATTCCTCAATTCTTTGTTACTTCTAGTGTTGCTCTAGAAAGAACAGTTCTCAGTCTGACATAACTCCATTGAAAGTAGTCTATTTTTCTCTTTGTAGGGTCTTTGAGTTTAGGAATCTGTAGTTCACCATTTTTTGTTTATCTTTATTGGGATCTATATATTGTTGAATCTGAGTATTTGAGTCTTCATCAGTTTGAGAAAACTTATAAACATTATCTCTGTAATGTTATTTTTAACTCATTCTGCAACCCCAAGAAAATACATATTAGATTTCACATAACCCTACATGTTCTTACATCTGCTCTTTCCTATTTCCTATTTTATTGACCTTTTGTGCTGCATTTGGAGTAATTTCTTTCAGCGTGTCTTCTAATTCACTTATTTTCCCCAGTGTTTCTGCTATAAAACATGATTTTATGTATTAAAATTTTGATTATTATTCTTTTCGAATTGTTTTGTGTGTGAAGCTCATTTGTAGCCTATCACTCTTTTCTCCCATCTTTAATCAGGCCAATTAATATCTATGTACAGTCGTTTAGAATTTGGTTTCAAATGGTATTTATTTGACTAGTTTACTAAGTTTTATTACTAGTTGTCAAAAACTGGAAAATAAAATTACATTTATATGTTGCTGAGTTGAAGTCTAAACAAGTCTACATATTCTGTATTGATGATGTGAGAGGTAAAGTCAAAAAAGCCTTGAGTTGTTTTTCATACATAGATTATTCTAATAAAAGTGAACTATTCAACTAGTAAAACATTGCCTGAGATATGTGACTGGCAAGATTTCATCTTTTCTTTTTTTTAATAGCCGAGTACTTTCGTGTGTGTATAAAAGACATCTTTATTCACACATCCATTGATGGGTATGTAGATTGTTCTGCAAAGACCAGAGGGTTGCTGCATATCTCTTTTTGGATTCTTATGTTTAATTTCTTCCCAAAAGGATAAAAACAGAATGGCTAGATCATATAGTATTTTTCTATTCTCAATTTTTTTTAAAAAAACCTTCTTTTATATTGTGGCTGCTCATCAGTTTACATTCCCACTCACAGTGTACAAGACATTGTTTTTATCCACATTCTTGCCAACAATTGTTGCTTATCTTTTTGATAATAGCCATTCATGTAGGAGTATGTCTGACACAACTATAGAGTTTACTCCTGTGGCATTTAACTGCCCAGTCATTTTAAGTATTAATGCTGTCCTCTTGTCAGTGTCTATGATAGCAAAACCTAAAGCACCCCAATTTTCTTCTAGGGGTTGTCCCATTTCAAGCTGAAGCATAATTTAATTTTTTAAAATGGTATTCACTATTATGTTTAGTGGAAAACAATTTTTTTCAATAAAATTTATATTTTGGTTAACTATTTGACTGAGGAAACACTGATTTACAATACTGTATATTACTCAGGTATAAGATCACACCATACCGCCCACCATGGTGTACACAGTATTCGGCCATGATCATCTCATCCCCTTTCTCCTCAGTTTTGCAGTCAGATTTCCAGGGTTTATTTGGGTTCTGTTTTGTCTAACACATTATTTTGTTTCTCTGTATCTCACATATGAGTGAAACTGTCTGGTATTTGTCTTTCTTCTTGATCATTTCATTTAGTACAATCCCAAATTTAACATAAAAGTAAAGTGATATACTAATCAAACTGGCACTTCAGTGATGTCAAGTTGTTAAAATTTTCAATGTATTAATAGATAACTTAAAAAAGTTATAGTTACCAGTTCTCATATAATCATTTCAAATAATCTTTTATAGTCTTAACATATTTATAGTATACACACCAGAATATAAATATCTATGAAAAAAATGAAAAAACAGATTCACAAGATAAATTCTCATTATGCTTGCGCTTAGCATCACAAGATAACATGGAACTTTATTTTTTGAGAAGACTTATTTATTTATGCATACAAGAACTGAGGTACAGGCCAGAGGTGTGGGGGTGAGAGGATTCATCAGAGACAGAGTGGGGAACTGAACAGGCAGATCGACTGAGACACTGCTGAGGGAAGCAGCAGGTGAGGCAGGAGAGGTCTGCTATGCCATGTGGGTTCCCCTCCCCGGCTGGGGATCGAACACATGCTGCAGTGGATGCAGATGGCTTCATAGTGCGGACCTTAACCCTATGTGCTGCCAGGGAGGCCCAATATGTAATCTTGAAAGGCAACTTGATAAACATTTTAGCATCTGACAATAGAAACTTTGTCTGACTGTAGGTCTAATTTTTTGTAATTTATGTTGATGTCCTGATCCTCCTGTGGATGAGAACTATATTTTAAAAAATTGAAGGAACATTATTTCATTACATATGTTTCAGGAATGCATCATTTAAATTAACACACACACACACTTATATACACACTATTTCAAGCTCACCACTCAAAGTAATGACAGTCCCTTATATGAAGATTATTTTTCTAAGGATGCTGAGCAGTAGTCCATTTTTGCCAAGAAACTGATTAGTAAAGCATGATGAGTCTTCCCCACTAATAACCAATAGTGTAAAACAAACTGCTGCCTTACAGAGGAGTGATTGAATGACTTTTAGAGAGGGCTGGAAGTCAGGTTGTTTTGCTTTAGCATTGCCTAATAGCAGGTGCATTTGCTGTAGAATCTTGTGAAGTTCATTTACTGTGTCAGAAAAAGGCCAAACTGCCCATGGAACTGCGGATAATTGGCAACTTAAGGATTGTTATCATCTGGATCCTTTTCA
Source organism: Galemys pyrenaicus (assembly GCA_019455555.1). Classification (NCBI taxonomy): domain Eukaryota; kingdom Metazoa; phylum Chordata; class Mammalia; order Eulipotyphla; family Talpidae; genus Galemys; species Galemys pyrenaicus. The sequence continues at coordinate 2,262,421 of JAGFMF010011577.1, read as the reverse complement.
TTCTTTTATTGAACTTGTTTGTTGTATCCATAATGCATAGCTTTCAGATACTGGTTTAGGCTTTGGTTAAGTAGATGGCATTTTCAGTTATTTACATTTACTAAAAATTAGCTGCAGCAAGTGAATTGTGAACATTCATGAGGAGAGAACTTTTCTCCCAATTCAATGTGAAAATTAACTTCAGACAAAATTTGCCTGTTTTACTTCAGTAAGTGAAGAATATTAAGCAGCTAATCCTAAGAGCCTAAAAATTGTCAAAATGTCTAAGAATGTTGTGCAAGAAAGATTGTGAAGATTATTACATTTATTCACTGGAAATAAATTATCTTGACTTGCACATCTGATTCATATTATTTTAAAAAAGAAATTCTGTTGGCCCAAGACTATCAAAATGAAACACAAGGAAATAGCCATTGCTACCATACTGGCGAATATCAATGTTATTCATGAAAATACCCACAAAAGGTAGCAAACCAGGACATGTATTTAGGTTGTGGGGGATGGCTCTCTGCTTGCCCTCTTGGGTTCTCAATTGGAGGTTTGCATTCAGATGGGATCGTGTAACGTTCTAAAATATATTATTTGCTGTCCTTTGGGTTGACTAGACATTATGAAAATAACAGGTACATGTGTGAGGAGGGAACACTTTCATACTGAAAGCAGGGAAATTATGTGGATGTTGAAAATTACAGGATCACCTTTCTTGACCTGGTATGGAAATTTTTGCATTCTTGCATTATATCTCATGGAATAAAAGCCATCCCTACTCATTCTGTCTCAAATCCATAATTCATTGTTGCTCCAATACCTCATTCCTTGTCACACATGAATGATAATAAAATGCATAGTTTGCTGTATAGAAAACATAGACCTATATAAAAATGCCCATTCTTTCTGCCCTTGTCTCTATCCATTGTCCAATTATAAACACTGACATTTTTTTATGCTAAGTGTGTATTTTCTGCTTGTCATTATTGTCCAGCTTAAGAATATTTTTAAAATATCTATATATTTTGGCTTAATGTTTAGGTCCTTATATTGCTCTCATTCACCTAATTTTAAGCCCCTAAAAGTCATGATTATATCTGTCATCTAGTCCTTCAGTTCGTAATTACTCATAATGGCCTATATTTGGTAGGAGATTTTTGAATGTAAGTTACAGAAAGTGATCTTGATACATAAATAATTACTTAACTGTTTCTTTTTCAAATCTATTTAAATGGAGATACACAGACATCCAGAATTTATACTAGATGGTAATGGAGTATGGTAGAAAGAAGTTGGGGTCAAGTTCCAGAAACCTTAGAAAATGTATGTAGTTATTGCAATTCAGTTTGTTCATCTATAACATCTGCATGATAATAAAGGCTTTCCCAGGATATATGAGAAAATTAAATGAAATCATAAATATGAAAAACGTTTTGTAATTTTTTACACAGACAGAAATGTGGTTATTATTTGAATAGTAGTCGTGGAAACAGGCAAAATGAGTTGAAGAGAATTTCTTTTGGCTTGTAGGTAATCGAGTCAGGAATAGACGTCCTGTCTCCTGAATCTCAGTCTGGGTCTGGTGAGGGACTTGCAGCTTTACAATAAACTACCTTCCCTCTTCAAATGCCAGTCTGATGATGGGTGACATAAATAGGAAACCAATAATTTAGAGAGAATTATTTCTACCATCAAAGAACTGTTATAAGAATAATTCAGCTATTCCCTACTTCTCTTATATCTCTATCTACCGAACATCTACCTGTCTAAATTTATTTCAGTTTCAAAGTTTAGCAGAAATGACCCTATTGGTTATATAGTTGACACTTGGCTAAATGTAAATACATTTCTATGAAAGCCTGGGCTCTATAAACATTAGCCACATACAAAAATCAAATCAATACGACTTACCTCAACTACGTAATTTTTTACCAAAGACAGCTGTTCACCATGTTCTTAGAAGTTTTCTAATACTTTAATTTGTAGACATATTTAAAATTCTCAACATTGAGAGGAAGTTCGAGATTTCTCATAACCCCCCTGCCCTGCACTTATAGCTAATGTCTCCCATTATCAGCATTTCTCAGCAACTTCATTTTACCCGGATAAGCCTATACACATCTTATCACCCAAAGTCCATAGTTTACATTAGGATTCACCCTTGGTGTTAAACATTCACCGAGTTTGTACAAAGATATAATGACACATATCCTTCCAAATATCTTAGAGAATGGTTTCACTTTCTTAAAAATCTTCAAAACTCTCCCTGAGATAATACCACTGGTAGTCTTTTTATTATCTCCATGGTTATGCCTTTTCCAAAATGCCATATAGTTGGAATCATGCAAAAGTAGCATTTTCAGATTGGCTTTTTTCACTTACTAATATGCAATTAAAGATCTTTTCATGACTTGAAAGTTCATTTCTCTTTCAGGGTTGCATAGTATTCCATCACCTGCATGCACCAGTTTATCCATTCACTGAGTAAAGGGCACATTGCTCCTAGGTTCTGGCAATCACCAGTGGAGAAATATCTTTATGCAGGTTTTATTTGTGAACCTTAGTTTTTAAATCTTTTGGTAAATAACAAGGAACACAATGCTAGATCTTATGGTAAAGCTTTTTTTTTTTTTTTAAAGATTTCATTTATTTATGCATACAAGAGCTGGGGCACAGGTCAGAGTCCAGGGAGGTGAGAGGATTCACCAGAGACAGAGCCAGGAACAGAACAGGCAGACTGGCTGAAACACACTGCTGAGGGCAGCAGCAGGCAAGACAGGAGACCCACACCATGTGGGTCCCCTCCCTGGCCAGCAGCAGGGATCGAACTTGTGCTGCAGTGGCTGCAGTTTGCTTCACAGTGTGTTGCTTAACTCACTGTGCCACCAGGGAGGCCCCTCTTATGGTAAAGCTCTTAAGGAAACTTCCAAACTGTCTTCTAAAGTGACTGTGTCATTTTAAATTACTACCAGCAATGTATGAGTGTTCCTGTTGCTCTGTGTAGTATCTTGTGTTCATGTTATGCTTTGAACCTTTTTAAGAGGTACGTAGTAGTGTCTCATTATTTTAACATTTTTAAAATATTACATTTATCTGTATTTGAGGTAATTAATCGACATCCCCATCAGATATTAACCACCATGGTGCACCCACTATAAATTGGCTATCGTTCACCATTATAGTTCATTTGTTCCTAACCTCTTCCCCCCAAAGCTCCCTCTCCCCATTGGCGCTTCACTTGTGTAGTTAGCTATCAAGGGCTGGTTTTTCAGCTTGTCTTTATCTGACTCTTAGTTTAGCTACTTTATATTCCATATACTTTCCATATATTGAAGACACCATCTGGTATTTACCTTCCTCCTCCTGACTTATTTCACTTAGCATAATCCCTTCCCGCTCCATCCATTTTGTCACAGATGAGTTTATCTTTTATGATTACTGAGTATATATAGCATATGTATATATACCTTGACTTTCTGATCACTCATGTTTTGGAGAACTTAAGTTGTTTCCATAATGTAGCTATAGTATTGATAAATAGTACTGCAATAAACATGGGAATGTAAATTTCATTTTGAATTAGTGTTTTGAGGTAGCGTTTAGGGGTTGAATTACTGGGCTAATGGCAGGTTAGTTTTTAATCTTTTGAGACACTTTCATTTTGCTTTCCCTAACAACTAGACCAGTTTGCATTACAACCGCAGTGTAGGTTTTCCTTTTCTCCTCCTCCTCACCAGTATTTGTTGTTTCTGGTCTTTTTGAGATGGTGTATATCATTGTGATTTGCACTTCTCTAATATGAGTGACAGTAAACAATTTTTTCATGTGTGTTTGCAATCTGTATGTTTCCTTTGAAAAAGTGTCCACTTAGTTCTTCTGCTCATGTTTTGATTATTTGTTTTGTTTTGTAGAATTTTATGAGATCTTTTTATATTTGATATCAGGTTTACTCCTAGGTCATTTTTTGTTGCTGGTGGTGGTGTAGTTGTAAATGGGGTCTACTTCTTAATTTCTTCCTCTTCCATCTCATTGTTTATAGATAGGAAAACAACTGTTTTATCTGTGTTGTTTTTACACTGTTTACTCTGTCACATTGTTAAACTCTTCTGATTAGTTTTTCTATGGAATATTGAGAGTTCTCTGCTGAGTCATCTGCAAATCATGGTAGCTTTACTTTTCAACTTGGATTCCTTTTCCTTTTTGCTGTTTTCCATAGTTTAATTTGTTTTTTAACTTGCCTTCATATTTCAAAAATTTATTAACTATCCTTGTATATTTTTATATCTTTGTCTAATTACTCTAGCTAGAACTTCTAATATTAATGTTGAATAGTCATGAACTCTGTACCAGATCTTAGTGGAAAAGCTTTCAGTTTTGTTTTTTCTTTTTTTTTTTTAACCATGGAGAATGATGTTGGTTTTAGGTGTGTTATAAATGGCTTTTGTTATGTTAAGGAATGGTCTTTTTATTCCCAGTTTTTCCAGGATCATCATAAATGAATTTTCTTTATGATAGATGATGTGGAACATCTTTTCATGTACTTATTTGCTCCCTACATCTCTTTGCGCCAGTGTCTATTAAAGTTTGTGACCCATTTTTAAATCCCATTTTTCATTTTCTTACTTTTGAATTTAAGAGTTTTAGAATATTTTAGATAACAGTCCTTTATCAGATGTTTCTTTTGAAAATACTTTGTTTCAGTTCATGGCTTGTCTTTTTATTCTTTTGATACTATCTTTTGCAAAACAGAAGTTTTTATTTTTAACGACAATGCAATGCATTAGATTCCTAGAAGTTATTCATCTTCTAGCTGTAACAGAGGTTTTTAATTTTAATGAAAACCAGCTTATCAATTATTTCTCTCCAGGATTGTGTTGCAGGTGCTATATCTAAAAAGTCATTATTCCCAGTGAATTTTTAGGACAGTTGAGTTTTCTTGCAAGTTTCCCATGGAAATCAGCTCATTAATTTCCAGACGATGGGGACTTTTTTTTTTTTTTTTTAAAGATTAGCCTATTCCAGGGTATTCTGATGTAAAACAGGATACTATTTAAATGAAAAATATTTTTCTGAGAACGATCTGTTTTAATATAGACTGAATTGAGGGAAAAAAATCTTCACATGTCAATTGCAGAGATAATGTGCCGAGGGAGGTGGGACTGGAAGTCATTACCTGTTGAACATGAGTAAATGGGAAGCAAAGAGTGATTCCCCGTGAACATCTTCAAGTAATATTACACTATCACATTACCTCTGATATGGGGCCAAATGTGAGCCATATGGTTCTAACTCCAGTGAATAACTTGTTATGTGACAATGAGCATATTAAAGGAAAGACTTTCAAATGGATACATTTTCTAAATAAAAATCTATAGTATATATATATATATCTCTTCAAAAAATGTGTACATTTATTTTCTAAAACTTTCTTGGCTCTGAAAAGCAAAATTTGAGCAGCTTGTGTAGACAAGTGCCTAGGAGTTATCTAAATATTAGATACGTCAAATTTATTGCATGAAGACAGTTGCTTAAAACCAGATGGTCTACATTATGCACATGATCAAGGTCTCTCATAAATTCTCACTAATATTAGCTTGTTTATGGAATACTAAAGAGTGACATAAACTGACAAGATGTGGGATGCTATTATTCTAGGCTTAACACATTCACTAATGCATCAATAGGAATATGTAGAGGATGCTAGGTAGGCGCTCAAAAATCATTACAGCAATGGGATTCAATTAAATTAAGGGCCAAATAAATCCCATACGCAACACTAAATTTATCCCCCAAACAAAATCTATACTTTATTAAGTTACTGTCTGGAGACAGTCACTGTTCCTAAGTAATATGGTTTCCCAATCTTGTCTGTCTTTCTTATGGCCAATTTTAAATATAAGACATTTTTTTTGTACCCTCAGCTTAGAAAATGGTTCTTAATTATAATGTTAAGTATGAATAAATAGAAAACTATATACCAACTCTTTATGATATAAAGCTAAAATAAATTTACAAATTAAAGTCAAATAGTGATGAAATTAACATCAAACTTAGCATTAAATTAATGTGATGGATGATGACCTAATTCTCCAAACTCTGTCTCTTCTTTATGTGACTATGTATTGAGAAAAGGGTGTTTAATTTTATGTATCAACTGGATTAGGACATAAGATATTTAGTCAAATATTGTTTTGATGTTTATTATGTTAGGGTATTTTCGGGTGAGGTTAACATTTAAAATGGTAGCCATCTAATATATATGAATAAAGAAAAAAGTAAATTGCATTCTGTGACCCAGGGGAGGGGAGAATAAAATGCTAGACATCTCCTCAAGTATATGGGCCTCACCAAATCAGTTGAACCCATGATTCAAAAAAAAAGGTTGGATCGTCCCCTGAGTAAAAGAGAATTCTTCCTTTCTGTTTTTGAATTGGGACAGTGACTTTTTCCTGCCTTCACACTAGAACAGAAATATTGGCTCTTTCTGGATCTCAAGTGTGCCATCCTAAAAACTAAAGTATAGCATAGGTTCTTCTGGTTCATAGCCCTTCAGACTCAAACTGGATTCAACATAGCTCCTCTCTGGTCTCTCACTTGCCAAGTCTATTATATAGACCTGGGAACTTGTCACTATTATAAGGAATTGCAAGTCGATTCCTTATAATAAATATATATAATATTGGTTTTGTTTCTCTTATACATTAATTTATACAGATGCAATAATACAGGTTCTTGTGAATGGATCCTGCCCATTCTTCTATGTGTCATGTGATGTTTTGACTCCTGTTCCCTTTTTCTTTCCTTCTTTTATTGATTTACAGTGAGCTATGTTTCAGGACTATAACATCACACCTACATTATAAACAGAAATATACATACCACACTGCACCCACTACCCAAGACTATGGCCATTCATCACTTTCTGTCCATCCCCTCATTTCCCTTCCCCTGTTACTTGCCAGTCTGAGTTGTTTTTCTGATATTTGGTTATTTCATTTGCCTCATTTCTTTATATTCCTCTCATGGGTAAAACCATCTGGTATTTGCCTTTCTCCACCTTACTGTGAAACATGAGGACATTTGGTTTTCACCTGATTGGGCCAGAAACATTTACATTCTTAACTGTTCCTTATTCATTAGAGGTGAACACATAGGTAGTGATACTTTTTAATGTGATTCTAAACACCAATGTGGATATTGACATTGGGTGGTTTATTTGACTTAGTAAGCAGTTTTCCAGATGGCTCAGAATAAACTCAGACAGTGACATATATTGAAACAAATTATTTATTCAAAAACAGACTACCTTGGATGATACCTGATAATAATTTATGAACTTTGCACTCTTGTACATATCCCTATTTGAGAAATACTACAGTGAAGAAAAAGGTTGCAATTTCAAAAATGGAATCAGATCAACCCTGAAATATATCTCAAGTCTTCTGTTTATTAGCTATGAATACTTGAGAAATGGGACAGGGTTTACAGAGAACTTTTCATGGTTCCTGGCACATGGTAAACAATAAAAAAATACTAATGGGTATTATTTATTTATTTTTAGAATTTTTCCTCTTTAATTTATATATATTTGACATCAATTGTAATTCCCATGTATTCCCCATCACCATATCACCATTGCACCATCACCTCAGTCCCCTGTGCTCTCATCTTCCCTCAATCCTCCCCCTCCCTCTCCTCCCTCCCCACCAAGTATCCCCAACTTGTCCTTGTCTTTTCATTTTTGTTTTTTGTGTCTTTATTGTTATTGTTATTATTATTATTGTTCTAATTCCTTTCCTTGATCCTTGTTTGGTTCCCTTATATTCCTCCTAGGGGAGGAACCATCTGGTATTTTTCTTTTGCCTTCTGACTAACTTCACTGAGCATAATCCCTTCCATTTCCATCCATGTTCCTATGAATGCATCTAGTTTTTCTTTTTTGATTGCTGAATAGTATTCCATCATGTATATGTACCACAGCTTCCCGATCCACTCATCTGTTTTTGGGCATTTAGGTTGTTTCCAGGTCTTCCCTATTGTACAGAGTACTGCTATGACCATAGGGGTGCAGGTATTTTTTTGAATCAGTGTATTTGTGTCTTTTGGGTATATTCCTAGGCGTGGGATTGCTGGATAATACGGAAATCCCATTCTTAGTAGATTGAGGAACCACCATCCTGCTTTCCAGAATGGTTGGACCATCTTGCATTCCCACCAGCAGTGTAAGAGTTCCTTTTTCTCCACATCCCTGCCAACATTTGTTGTTGCTACTTTTTTTGATAGGTGCCATTCTCAATGGTGTGAGGTGCATCTCATAGTGGTTTTGATTTGCATTCCCTCTTTGGAGAATTGCCTTTTTAGCTCTTTTGCCCATTTTTTTGACTGAATTGTTCATTTTGTTTTTTTATAAAGGGTGAAAAATTCTAAATTTATGACTACAGAGATTTTCAAACCCGGTGACTTTTCTTGCTAGCTGTCTACTTTGGGAGACCTGACCTGTGCACAGCACCATTCAGTTACTGACACAAAGCCAGCCCTTCGGTGTGCAAAACAGCATAGAGTGATGAGGAACTCTGGGAAACTCTATTCAGCGAGCTGTTTTTAAAGTTAATTGTACACTAACATTTCCTAGAACATACCACTCTAAATCAGGTCCTGTCATTGGAGAGCTTCATTTTATTGGCCTGATGTGAAGTCCTTATATTCAGCATTTTAAAACTGTAGATGGTTTTTATGACATACCATCACCACACAAACAAAAACAAACTAACTCTTGGATTCTGACAACAGAATGGTGGATACCAGAGAGGAAGGGAGATGGTACAGTATGGCAGACAGGTAAAGGGGATCAATAACATGGTGGTGGATGGAAACTAGACTTCTTGTGCTATTGAAGGAATATATAGATATCAAATTATAATTCTGCACACCTGAAACTCATTAAATGTTACAAATCAGTGTTACCTCAATAAAAGCAACATTAAAAGTCAGAAAAGAAATATAAGAATATAGATAGGCATTGAAAGGCAACATACATTTAGTTCTTTTTCTCATTCTTCTCTTAGATGTGTACAACTTTAAATAATATCTGAAGATATATCAAATGTTCTGAATTTTCAATGTTTTCCCCTTGGGATCTATTTAAGGAAACAGTAGACTACTGGAATATCTTAGGTAGTTATAATATATGGATGTACTAATGTAAAGATTAAGGATCAGTACTGCTAATACTGATCAATACATCCATAATACTGATGTATTAATTAAAGAAACAGTAGTGGAATATCTTAGGTAGTTGCTATATATTGATGTGGTGTCATATCATGGGTAAGTGTTGGAAAATTTCCTATGCCCTCTTCGACAAATGTGTACCAATGGTGCTGATGGAAATGTCCAGGATTTATCAACTGGGATCTAGTTTCAAAGCTTCTGTAGATGCATGAAAAATTAAGTGATTTTGTTTTGATTCTGAAATAATTTTAAGTACACTGAGAACATGATTGGGTTTGCCTTTTTCTTTTTTGCTCTACTAATTATAATATGGTATCACTAGTAGTTGATTTAATACTATTTTATGTTTACTTCTTGAAAAACCAAGAAAAACTTGAGGCATTTTGGAAATATCTACATCAGACCTCAAAATTAATATTTCATACTTTAGTTTTATAGGTGAGTTACCATGCCAACCTTTAACACGAAGATTTTATACTAGCACTTTACAAGCCTAACTACTATGATAAAGTTAAAATAAAAACCTTCTAAGAATTGAAAGCAACAGGAAATCTCATTAAAATTACAACTTGTGTCACACTACGTCTTTATATAACTTTAAAATCTTAGATTCACTGGAAGGAAATTTAATGAGAGAATTTAGGTGAACTCAACATAAACTGTTCTATTTTAAGCATGTAATATTTGATTAATTTTTTTCTTATAAAAGAAACATTTTGAATAGACTATATGCAGATTTTAAGTCAGAGGGAGTGCACCGGATCTATCATTTAGAAAATTTGGATTCCTATCTATTGGAGAATTCCCTATTCTAGTGTGACCATACTGATATTGAGATTATGGACTAGAGCTAGTTAAGTCATTTCAACTATGAGTAAAATATAATTTGGGGTAATTAGATTTGACTTAGTCTATCAAACTGGATGTTTTACTTTAATGTTTTCATTTCCAAAGGATAAACGTGACTCAAAATTAGGAACCACCTGGTAATCAATTTGCAAGAGTCAGTTACTATCCACCCTCACTTTTATAAGATTAAGTAATAAATAAAACATAGCTCCAAGTGGCTAAAACCCCACCCCCAGCAAGGCTGAGAACATGGAAGGCAGGATCCCAGTCAAACATGCACCGCTACATTCTCTAGACAGTTTACTTATCATATTCTAAACATAGACTATATCCAGTCCATGATTGTAGTCCCATTTTACATTTTTGGAAATATACAGCGTATTTTATTTTAAAAAAAAGCATAAAACTTTTCTACATGGATCATACAGTGTTCAGTTTTATCAGGAGACAAAGCATAGATTGTTCTGGCAACTGAATGGTTATTCCAGGAATTTTCATCGAAATTTCCTAGAGAAAGATATGGAAGCCTGTAGAACGCTTAGGTCCGCAATTGTTACTATGATGGTAACTCAGCAGTTACAGAAAGAGAAAGATGAAGATTCAAACAATTTTATCCCAGTTATATCTTTGAGCAGCGCTGATATAGTGAATATAAATATCTGAGATGGCCCTCCCTGGTGGCGCAAGGGGTTGAGCGCTGCACTGTGGGGCTTCTGCAGGCACTGAAGTGGTTGTTCAATCCCCAGCCAGGGAGGGGCCCACATGGTGCAGCAGACCTCTCCTGCCTCGCCCGCTGCTACCTCCAGCAGTGTACTTACGTTGATCTATCTGTTCTACTCCCCACTCTGTCTCTGGTGAATCATCTGACCCCCAATGCCTCTAACCTGTACCCCAGCTCTTGTGTGCATAAATAAAATCTTAAAAAAAAAATTTAAGTAATACACTTTGCTCTTAAGTGTTTCAGAGAATTCTGAGTTCCCACCTCTTTCATTTGGAATCCACTAGGCATTTTCAGGTATAAATATTTCACTTCAGTAAACGTTTGTTGGCTTTTCACATTGCTCCAGGAGCTGTACTCATTATTTTTTTTCTGCTAATAACACTGATTGGAATATTACAAAATACAAGTTGGTACACTTGGAAGTCAAAGATAATTAACTAGTTGTTTATTTCCTGGTGTGAACTGTGTCCAAGTCACGATACAGTGGATTGAACATAAGTCTTTGTTTAAAGGAGTAAAACTAGGGTCTAAGTATGCACAGGCACACACACACACACACAAACCTCCCTTGTAAAAATAAAAATGAAAAAGGATTTGTTAAGAAAATATATTTTTAGGTTTCTGTTGGGGTTGACTTTGGCTAAGCCCTCTGCCAGATTTCCATTATAACTATTTTTAAAGGACTTTCACACTCTGTACTTGTGGACCCTGGTTTATTTCCATGGGCTTGTTTTATGTAGTGAGTTTTAACTAGAATATTCTAAATACATATATTGAGCACTGAAGGGGTAGCTTTGTGTTGGTAATTGAATGACATTGAGCACAGAGAAGGTCTCCCAAAGTAGTATATGTTATATATTATAGCCCTGTTGTAGATGAGAGTATTGTAGCTGCAGAAATGAAATCACAAAGATAATTTCCCTGCAGCTGAGGTAACTGATAACCACTTACTGAACAATACTTTGCCTCTGTAAATTCTTTTGGAGAATTAGTATAAGAAGGTGTCTGTTATCAACAAAGTTCTTAAGAGCAGGTTTATAACAGGGTACTACCAGTAAGTAGCAGTCACATAAAATCAGTTGTTTCTTTTCAACACCATGCTCCTTAAGTTTCCTCATTTGTAAATGAGGTGGTTGGAGTAGAAAGCTCAGCACTATCAACTGTGATGATTTGAATAGCGTTCTGCCTAAGAGCCAAGAGTAAAGGTAAATGCATCTTGACCATCTGAGACTTTGACTGTCCTTAAGATTCTGTCTTCTGTACAAATAGTTGCACTAATTTGCTGTCAAGATGATTCCTTTTAGGAGTTAAGCTACACAGTTGCATCAGCTGTGTAATTTTCTTGTCATTTAGCAACATCGATGACAGATTTAGTCAAGTTCCAGCTGTTTTTTCAAGGACAAAGGCGATGGCATGTACTTGAAATATTTGGAAGTAATGAGTGATGTATGGTTAATGAACCAAGAAACCTTTCTCTCTTTAGACATCATAAAATGTGGAGCCCTATCTTGCTTTTGATCTGTTTGCTCTTTGTGATCTAACTCTTCAGGTGTGAGCTATTTTTATATGAGCTGTCCATCTAAGATTCTCTCTAAGAATACCAAAACCGTGGATGCCTTTGGAAATGTCTTTATTTCTTTTACTCCCTAATTCAACTCTAATGTTTATACTGTTCCTTTTGCTCTCACTGACTTTATGGACTGATATCCTTGGGTCCATTAATTAAATTCTACTAGACTCCATTGGATTTGGTTTAATAATTATTTGCTCAAAGCTGGGAGGATGAGAGAATTATACCAGAAAATTTAGTCTGCAAGTCTAAGGCATTGAATAGTTGGATTGCATAGCATTTATTATTTGATAAAAGGAGCTATATCAGTTCAGCATGAAAGGTAAAGTTCATGGTTAACACAGTCTGGGGTGGTTAAAAGATTGAGGAGATGAACATAAACTCTGCTTTTAAATGATGCTATAAGAGTGTATCAAAGTGATGAAAACCAATTCACATTATATTAAAATCACATGATTGAGTCTAGTTTCAATTACAGAACATAATTTAACAGAAATTATTGCTCTTGAACAGCTATAATCCTAGTAGCAAGTAAAAACATTACCCAGTACGTAGAAGATAGTCAATAACTACGATGAAGGAGCTAATGAATTCATGGACCTCTATCTTTCCATGGGGTTTAATTTCCTTCTTCCAGACCATGATTTTTTTTTGTGTGAGGAGCTGAGTGATAAAATCCTTTTCATTGAAAAAAAATTCTATAGATATGTCCCTGTCATTTTGAAAAGATCGTTAAGCATCATATAAGCTTATTTGCTAATGATTTTCAACTCAGCAATTTGAAAACATTCCTTTCAATACCCTAGCATCAAGTTGAGCATCTGTTTGTCCAACTGTGATTCATTGATAGGTAATAGGTTTCCTCTGCCTTTAAAATCTCTAATGTCCCTATGTTATGTCAAGGCTTGCCTTACTCTTATTTCGGACTTAAAAATGCAATGACTTGCACTTCTTTGTTAATTCTAAAGAGTTTTTATCCCTACCTTTTTCTCTCATCGTGGAACATTCCATCTATGATGCACATGAATCTCATCAACGTTTCATTTCTCTTCTCACTATATTATCTTTGAGATTTTCTTTTTGCTTTGTAATTTATTAGTTTTCACGGATCTGATACACTCTCATTACTTGAGATGTTAGTATTCATGATGTATATTTTTTTACTTTTTAAAATTGCAATGTTGTTCAAAGAGTGGCTGTTTCTGTGCTTTCTTATGCTATTGAATATTCGTTTAAACATGCTGGAGATTCTCATAGTCTTTGTTAGAGTACTGGTAACTAAAGACTAAACATTTTCTCAAGGCTGCTGTATCAATTTCTTCTTATTGATAGTTACGATTATTTCCTTGTGTATTTTGCATTTTTTACGTATATGCTCATACTCGCAAGACTTGAATCTGGGTGGATCTGTGATATTTAATTGAAGGTATGCTATACAAGCATATCGAAATTGGGAAAACCAATTCATGTCATATGATTCATTAGAACTCCGTTTTGGTTGCTACTTTTCGGAATACAGAGACATCAACGAGGGGGTTCCTATATTATACTATCAATGGAAATCTGAAATGTTAAATCACATTTGATTCAGCACATTTTTTTTTTTATTTTGCCCTGTATTTAAATCCTTGCCAGAAAAAAAAAAAAGTTCCTTGACTCGTCCTTGTGCTACCATGTTCATTTCTTGTTTCCATTTTAGTGATGAACATGCTCTTTTGGGCCCACTCATTGCTATGTGACCCTAATTAAGGCACACAGTCTTGATCTCCTCACAGAAAATACAAGAACACTAGTTACTTGTACGTGGGCTTCTACCAAGTCTACTTGCCTGTGCATGGAAGACAGACTTCTCTTAAAGGAGGATTTTTTAAGTGAAAGTTTTTTTTGTGCGCAATATGGGTTTATAAATCTAAGTATCAGGTGTGCGTCATTATAAATTGGTTATCTATATATACTAATCACAGTCACTCCCCAAATTCTTCTCTGCAAGTAATAGCTCCTGCATTAATCAGCTATTCTTTCCAAGATTTTTAAACTGTGAAACCTTAGTCTCCCAAGTTATTGTCTCTGCTGTCTTCTAGAGATGCTTTCTGTGTTTCATCGCCAGTTGTAGTTTTCCATTGAGGGGGTGGGCTACCACTTACTACTTTAGCCCTTGCTCCCTGAATGCTTTGGTATAAATCACTTTGTTCAGTATACCTTAGAGTGCATTTCCTTTCTCTCAGTCACCTATAGATGGTGTTTTGCTATCTCCTAACATGTCAAGTTGATGCTATCTAAATATATATGAACCATAATTTTAATTTCAGTTTGGAAGCTTGTAGAGAATTTTCCTTATTTCAGTTATTGGTGGCATTCCTAGGGTTGTGCCAGTGTGTGTGTGTGTGTGTGTATTTTTTCATCAGTTATTCTAAGAAATTGTGAAATTATGAGGGAAATTTGTAGTATATTATTCCTCTCCTTTTTTCCCGCTCTCTCAATATCCCATATTTACTTTCTAGCTGTTTCTGATTTTCATCCATCATCATCACTTTTTCATGGTGATTTCCATTTGAACATCAAGTTTATATATTTGTATTCCTATAATGACTCCCAACTTCATACTGTATGTCTGAAAATAATTTGTTGGAGTATATCATATTAAGATTATGGTGTCTTTGTGTTACTCTTTAATCTCATCAGTACTATGTGGAAGAAAAAAATGCATCAATATAATTGATGCAATACACAAAGCCCAAAACAAATAAGTGTTGAGAGTTGTTTTTTGAAACAACTGTTTCAAAACAGTTGTTTTTTGAAACAACTGTTTCAAAACAGTTGTTTTTTGAAAAAACAAAGATGTTTTTTTAAAGCATTGTAACCAAATATATATGGAGTTGCCATAAACAAGTAGAAAATTCATCTAGAATACAGCCACCAGAAACACTCTTATTTGAAACAACCTTATAATTACAAAACAATATTATGCTAGTTGGGATAAGGTGGATTTTAAGTGATGGGTTCTGGAACAAATGAGTATCCACCTGGAAAAATATAAAATTGGATCCCAGTCTTGCATAATATTTAAAAACAAATTTCAAGTGGATGTGAATTTTAATGAAAGATAAGCAGTTAAAATCATGCAAGTTAATCTTGAACACATAGGCTTAATAGCAAGTAGGGCAATAGTCTATAAATGTAGAAATCAGGTACTATAAATGTTCTCTTTGAGACTATAGGAATTTAAAACATTTGTTTCACAATTAAACCTAAAGTCTAAAAACTGAACTTTTGAAAACATTTCAGTGCTGAAGACAAATGACTAAATAAAAATAATTCCTATAATTTGGCAAAAACCTCCCCTAGCAATTAATTCAATAAAGTCAGAATGTGAGGAGGAAATATGTTTAAAAGCATAGTCAAATGGTTGTAAAGTGCTCAGAATTACTCTATTTAAGTAAAGTCAAAATTGAAGTTACAGTGATGTAGCATGTTACACCAGTCAGACTTGCAAAAAAAATATAAAATGTAGCTCAAGGTACACTACTTTTACTTGTGATACAGGAAGATGTACATTATGTATTGTTAAAGATAAAATATTGAGAGATTTGTGAAAAACATCTCACAGTACTAAAGTATATATATTAATTATATCCTTAAATTTAACAGTCCTTCTTCTAGAAAAGTATTTTATAGAAATGGAAAAACCCGTAATTAAGGACATACTCCAAAGACATTTATTTTATATCCCCTCACTCACATACAAAGTACAAAGTATCAATCAAAAAGGAAATACTATTATTGCATCATGATTTCTTAAGTATCTAATATCATGTAGTCATTAAAAATAATTGACAAGAACTGACTAGGTTGACTTGGAAGTATTTCCTTATAGTGCTAAATGGTGAGAAAAATCAAGGTTCAGAAAAATGTTCTGTAAAACAAACAAGCATTCCTATCAATTTGAGGATGAAGAAAATATGAAAATGTTTATCTGAGTGTAGGAAGGGAACACACTAAGGAGAAATTGTATTATTCAAAACAAAATGCAATAGCAAAATGAGAATAAAACTTATGTAAATAAGTCACATTTACTGACTTACATAAAATTTTAGTTCTATATATGTGTATAAAAACAAGGCTAACATAAGAAGAATCCAATCTTTGGGAAAAATTATTCATGTGCAGAATCTTAATTTGGTGATTAAGACAGAGTCTGTATCATGGATTGTTTGATGAATCAATTTAAGAATCAAAGTTTGGAAATGCACCTGCTATTTAAGAAGTCACCGAGTCTACACAATTTTACCTTGTGTTCCTGGACTCATTCACAGTGGTTTAACTCCACTGTCACTAACCTAATGTAGGTCTCATCATATGTAGTTTATTGATTTTCTGAGTTAGGGTTACAGAAATTCAATTCAGTTTATATTGTCCTACTACTTGACATCTTTCTTTGGTTTCTTTTGGTCTTAGGATAAAATCCAAATTCCTTCTCAAGCCTTCCCAAGCATGTCATGTTGGCCCTGGATCTTCCCTCTCCATTTTCAGCCTCTGCTCTGACATTTATTTACTATTGGTTCCAGGTTAATGTAACTTCCTGTGAAGTTGTGTCTGACTGCCTTTAATGAGCTCAGCCTTTTCTGCAATAATACCCCATTATACTGAGCAGTTCATAATAAGTATTACAATGACATGCTCATCACATTGCATTAGGAAAACTTGCTTGATGTCTGTATCATATCTAAACCTTTGCATTCAAGACAGATCAGGGACTTTTCCCTATTTTGTGGTATGTTTCTCACACTGCTTAGAATAAGGAAGCAAAGCAATATGTTTTCATGGAAGAACTGAATGATTGAACATGTGACTGAAGAAATCTATATTAGCTGTTTATCCATATTTTCTAAAATCTGTTCCTAGACTAACCAGATAGTCAGAGAATCAATCACAATGTTCTGATTCTACCATAATTACTTTTTCCTTGTAATCGAGGTAATGTTGGCTTACCTTACTGTTGGTAATTTGGAAATAGACAGTCCCCCCATTCAGGAATAATTACCATAGTTACCCACCACCAAATCACCCAAATCCACCACCATAGTTCATGGTGTCCTCCTCATTTGTTCTCCACCCATTGCCTTCCCCCATGCTTCAGCTCTAGCTGTCAAGGTTTAATTTTTTTTGGTTTATTTTTGCATAGAAGAACTGGGGTAGGTCAGAGTGCTGGGGGTGAGAGGATTCACCATAGACGGTGGGGAGCAGGACAGGCAGATTTACTGAAATACATTGCTGAGGGGAGCAGTGGGCAAGACAGGAGAGGTCTGATGTGCCCTGTTGAGTTGACTCCTTGTATCAAACTCAAGGTATCAAACTCAAGCCATAGTAGTGAGAGCCCTGAGATTTAACCCCTACGCCCTCAGGGATGCCCTCAAAGTTTAATTTTTAAACTTGTCTTACTCTGACCCTGTATTCTGCATAAATGAGACCATCTGGTGTTTTTCTCCTTCTGACTCGTTTTACTTACTATTATCCCTTCCAGCTCATGTCGCTGCACATGGCACAAGTTTGTCTTTTGTCCACTGAGTAATAGTCCTTGTGTCTATATGCCACGTCTTTTTGATCTCATATCTTTGGGGGGCATGTAAGTGCAATAGCCATATCTTGGCTGTTGTAAATATTGCTGCAATATACATGGAAGTACAAGTTTCCTTTCAAATGAGTGTTTTTGAATTTTGGGTTGTATGCTGGGGTGTGGCATTCCTGGGTTTTATGGCAGCTCCATCTTAAATTACTTTCTCGAACACCTACTTGGAGGCTTTGCTTTCTCTTATATATCATTTCATTTCCTGGGAGGATTAGGTTCACCCTGATTTAGTCATCATTTCTCTAGCTTCAGCACTAGTCACAGGTATGCAATTACTAAACAATTGGTTTGTATTTACTTGTGCAGATACCACAAGATATATAACTGATCTAGTTTCCCACTTTCTGTTAGCTTCTGGAAAGCTCCAATTCAAATATCTAGCCCACCTTCTCAAAGAGTATAGATTTTAAAGGAACACATTGTTTGATGTCAGTTCAAATCTAGATTTCATTTTATTTTCCCACTTGCCTGTCTTCATTGTTAATGCACCTCACTGTGCTATAGTTTAGCTATTTTTGGAGGCCACCTGAAGCCCTCAACTCAGAACTAATTTGGAATGGGTGGATGATGAGTCTTGGGAGTGACAAAACAGTGAACAGTCGTTAAACTAAAATGTGTTGAACTTCTTAGCTGGGGTAAGACGTATTGACTTTAACTAGGGTAAATAGATTAAAATATTACACAACTAAGCTATCCAGTCCTGTGATATAATGTCTGTTAAAAATTAGTATAAAGTAAAAAATACAAATACAAGTATTTTTCTTTCTGTAATCTTCAGGAAATACATTAAATAAAGTGGAGAGTTATTCTACTGAGTTGGTAATTTGTTTTCTAAATTTTAGGTCTAATACCTTTGTTTATACCCACATAAATGCCAAAGACAGAAAGGGGTGACTCAAATACCTACAGACAAATGCAAAGTTGACCCTTGATAATTCAGTCGACTGAATTCTGTTTAACTTAGTTAATGTGTCAAATATGTGAGACAGATAAAGAAGTATGAAATGAGCTTCATAGTATTTATTTATGTGCCTTTAACTTATATTGCTAACTTGTTCATTATTAAAATTATTGTAGCACTGTCTGCTACTAACATTGTGTGATATTTGTTAAATTTTCACTTTCTAATCTTAAGTTTCCTCATTGAAAACAAACAAACCAAAAGAAAAACAAAACAAAACCCAGAATAGAGTATAATTCCAACAAATACTTCACTGAAGGATGTATATTGTTGGGCATCCCTGGTGGCCTAGGGGTTAAGTTTCAGTTATCACCACTAAGGCCTGAGTTCGATCCCCAGCTAGGGAGCTGACCCACATGGGACATGGTTCATGTCTTACCTGCTTACCTTCTTCTCCTGTCTTACCTGCTGCTCCCCTCATCAGTGTATTTCAGTCAATCTGCCTATTCTGCTCCCCACTCTGTCTCTGTGAATCCTCTCACCTACTGCACCTCTGGCTGGTACCCCAGTTCTTGTATGTAGAAGTAAATAAAAATAAATATGTTTTTAAAAAATGTATATTGTTGCTTAGTCAACCTAGCTGGCAGTGACTACTTTATGAATGTTTAGGAAGCATTTCGAGCAATGCCAAACCCAGTTATTTATCAGCACTTTCTGCTTCAAACCTCAAAAAAAAAAATCACAATTAACTTGTGCATCTAAGCTTTAATAAGGTACTTTTGTCTATCTTGTGATTCCCTTTGCCTGTTCATTTCTTTGACCTAACATCTTAGATATAGGAGCTCCAGTGATGTTATCTGAGCTCACTCTATATTCAATAAACCTGAACTCAGAAAGACTCAGGGACTTTTAAGTTTCCTGAGTTAGTAAATCCCTATTTGGTTAAGTTAGTTTTAGGGTTTATTGTTGTTACTTACAACTCAGAGTCCCAACTAGTAGAGCCTCCACCTCTAAGACTTCCTGAAAATTTCCAGTCCTCCTGATCAGTACTTTGAATACAAAGACCACTAAGAGGAGGATTCTGAGCTCACAATCTAGAAATGATGAGGATCTCACCATGAAATTTTTAAGGCATAAAAGATCTATATGAATAAACAACCTCAAAAAGTAGTACAAAATGCTTCCTGACTTACTAAAGTAGATCTCTTCAGTGCAAGAATAGTTGTGTCCCCCTAATTTAGGGCAATTGAAATGTGTGCACCTAATACCCAGTAACAGAAGTTTAATTTTATCACTTTACTGATTCAAGCCAAACTTAACCATGAATATGACTTTGTATAATTTTCTCACTAGGATCATTTCCTGGTGTTATTTACGAACATGAAATCTTTGTGAAAGTATGCTTTCACCAACCAAATGAAGCTTACATCAAGTTCTAAACCTAAGGCAAACAAGTAGACTGTTCTCAGAACATTTTCTTTGGATTTGCAATCAAACAGATCTGCGTTGAAACAGCCAAGTAGTACTGCTCTAAAACAGAAAACTCTTATTTAAAAATAAAAAGAGAGGTTTTCTTTCTCCAAGTTAAATATGTCCTACTTTTTTGACAGAACTCTTTCTCAATTTATCCTAAAAAATATTAACCATACTTTAAAACTATTTGCAGTTAGTATCTGGGAAATTCAGATGTTTTATGTCATAATCTATAAACCTGTTTAATATTTGTATATTTAGTGTTTTTTCCTTCCTATAACCTGGGATGTCAAGTGTGACTGAAAAGTGGTTTCTTCTAAGTCTCAAAAAAAAAAAACCCTCAACAACACACACACACAAAATAAAAACTCCTTTGTAGTGATGGTATAAAGTTCTTTCAAATCTCATTATGCAAAATGACTACAGAATTAAAAGGTAGTTTGTTGAACATACGTTTAAATATAGACTTGTCTTTCTGGATGGGGCTTATTTTTAACATGATATCCCATTTTGGAAATAAAACAGATATACCAGAACACTACATAGCTTTTATGTCTGTTTTGAGGTACTCTGTTTGGAAACATCTTTAAGTAGTAGGACACTGAGCTGTGATTATTAACTGGGTAATAATGCTAATCAATGTGCTGAGCACGCCTGTAAGAAAAAAGCCTGGAAATGTAAAAGCATATCGTGAAATGAATTTTGTAGGACTCAAAAGGGTATGCATCAAACATTTCCAGCACATCCTATTTCAATTTATTTTTGGCTTGTGTAGCCCAATCTTATGCTAGACATGAAACATGGAAAAAGGAACATGGAAAATGATTAATCTGAGTTAAGACATAAAATTGGAATTATGACATAGCAAGGCCATTTACACAGCACACATCATTAATCAAACATGGAGGGGCAGTTGCATAGTCGGTCAGAAACAATGGCTTTCTGGAAGCTATGAGATCATGAGGGCCTCAGTTTGAATTTTCTTGACTTGTCTTTGACATTAAACTTAACACCTCTAAGTGCCTGAATGATTCTTACCCTTTACTTCTTGGAATGAGCCAAATAACTTGCATTAGAAGCAGTGCATAAAAATAGGTGAAGATTTTGAAAATTAATTTGACAAATTTTACATAGTGCACATTTGTTTTGCCACCAGTGAATAAAAAAGTCTTTTTCTTTATTGTGTATTAATCTTTATTCACTTTAATAAATTTTCCTTAATAATTTTCTTATTTCAAAAATAATGAGGAACACATAAAAACGTGGTCAACTCTAGCAACTAAATTGTAATGTTATGCAACTCTGAGGGGTAGACACTCAGAATTTAAAGCCCTGTCATAAATTTGAGTCATTTTCAAAGAGATTTTTGTATAAGTGGTAGCAATGGATAAAAATATCATAAGATTAAAATCTATACTAAAAACTCTACCTTGATTTAACTTAGAGAAGCTATGACCTGAGGGTATTGTCACGTGACTGTTCTGTTGAACCATCCTGTTCTGGCAAAATATATATATATATATAAATAATAATTAACTTGAGATTTTACTCCACATTCAGCCAAGTCAAAAGAAAGTCAGACCGACTATCTTCTGAAATAAAATTTCCATTTAAATAAATATACCAATTTGATTTTTTAAGATTTTTTAAATTTATACACTTAAGAAGTGGGGTACAGGCCAGAGACTTAACGGGGTGAGAGTATTCACCAGAGACAGAGTCAGGAGCAAAACAGGCGGATCAACTGAAGTACACTGCTGAGGGGAGCAGCGGGCAAGGCAGAAGAGGTCTGCTGTGCCAAGTGGGTCCCCTCCCTGTCTGGGGATCGAACTCATGCTGCAGTGGCTATGGAAGCCTCAGTGCGGAGCTCAACCCCTTGCATCACCAGGGAGCCCCCTAAATAAGTATGCCAATTTGAAACAATATTCTTGATGTTTGTGGAGCTGGCATCTTTGTGATAACTTGTCATCTGTGTCCAAACTCACCTTCTAAAAATAGGTTTTATACCCATATCAGACATCTATGTAAAACAAACTCAGAAAATTTGTCCTATGTGATGTTTCTCTTTCCATCTTGTAGACATAGATCCTGGGTACATATGCATATGGATAGTTTCTTCTGGGCATGGCTGAGGTCCTTTTTTCTAGATGTGTATTTACATCTGTTTCTGTTTCTCACTTCGTTTGCCTGACTAACTGGGGAGGTGACTTTAGTACATCTGCCAGGATGCATGTCTCCTGAGGGTACATTTTAATTTAATGCCATGCTTGTGAAGTTTTAGTGGACTTCTTAGAATGTAAGGTGGAATAATATACTCATTTTTTCAAAATTCCAGTCAGTGTTCTAGAATCACTGTAATAGCATGTTAGAATTGGGCTAAACTCTCCTGTAGTGCATGTTCCACAAAGATCATCACAAGACAAACCAAACTTCAGGGACTCCAAAGCGGCATAAATGATCCACAGCTGCATCAGATTATGTTGTGATGTTTCTCAGTGTTGGACTGAGTCTATCTCACATCAAACATAGTGAAAGAATGCAAAACATAGCTAGCCAGCCAGATGTTTTGCATGGAACTGGGCAAATATGTCAACATAGAGTAAAACATCTGGAAGTTTCAAGTTTGATTTAAAGGACATCGTGAAAGAAGACATTGGTATAAATAGCTAATTTTAATAAACTAAAGGAAAATAACAATTTTTCAGTACAGACTTGGTTTATGGTAGTTGAATGGTTTCATATTCACACGAAGCAGTGTGAATGTTTAAATCACACTTCCATTTAAATGTGCGGGGGGAAGGGGGCTGGCAGGGAGCAGAGAAGCTTCCTTATTTTGTCTGTAACCATCTTAGTCTTCCCTGCTGAGACGCCAGCAGCTGGCGCTGGAATGGCATGATGTAACGTAAGGAGTTAATATTAGCTGAATGAACACATTCTCAACAAAAAAGATGTTCAGATGGCCTACAGGCAGATGAAAAAATTGCTCAATGTCACTTATGAGGGAAATTAAAATCAAAACCATAATGAGAGATCATCTCACCCCTGTGAGAATAGCTTATATCAGAAGGCATACCAGCAACAAATATTGGTGAGGATATGGGAGGAAAGGAATATTCCTCCATTCTTGGTAGATGTCTAATTTGGCACAGCTTCAATAGCAAACCATATATAGAGATTCCTCAAAAGAAAGAAAGGCTCCATGATCCAGCAATACCACCTCTAGGTATTTAGTCAAAGAGTATGAAAACATTAATTTGAAAAGATTTATGCATTCCTGTGTTCATAGTAGCATTGACAATAGCTAAGTCATGGACCCCACTCAAATGTCCACTGATAAACAACTGAGTAAGAAAATGGTGAACTGTATATCCAGTGGACTATTACTCAGTTATTTAAAATGATGACATGGTACCTTTGAGCACCATGTAATTGGGCATTATGAAAATATGGAGTAAGTAAAAAAGTGAGAGACGGTTATTGGATAGTTTTAGTTGTTTGCAGAATGCACATAATCAAAGAAAACTAGCAAAACAAGGATAATTCTTAGAATATGGAAAATATACTAGTTACTAGAAGGGATGGGGACAGGAGTTGACAGGGTCGTGAGCACTGGAGAGTTGGTGGGAGTGAGTGAATGTTGTGCAAAAGTGGATGGATGAAGTTGTGCTCCAATGATTTATGCAAACAAATGGCAAATCAATAAAATTCAAGCAGAAAAACATGCAACAGGAAACCAATTAGATAATTAGTTTTGTTTGTTTTCACTTCTTTTGGGTAACAACATTTAGTGGCAGATGTGAGCTTCCTCTGCTGCCTTCCTTTGGATTTTTCTGTTAGATTGGAGGTTGAAATATATGGTTCACCCAGTCATAAGGGAAAGGTTAATGTCTAAAGAGTGGTGTGTTCTAGTTCCTCAGGTCTCCTGTGTGTATTCACCCGGCAACGGTTGATGGAATCAGTTGTCTCATCTCTGTCTTTCCTTGTTCAGTTTCTGTGATACTCCCTGGCTTCCTCTCATTGCTGTGTCCTTTCATTCCTATCAATCTCATTGCTGTGTCCCATGTATTTTGTGCCCTGGAGGTCTGTCCTGCTGCTTCTAATACTGCAGTATCTCCAATGAGTTTCCAGTTAGGGTTAACACAGACTCTGGTTACAGTGATCGAATGACTTCATATTCACATGAAGCAGTGTGAATGTTTAAGTCACACTTCCATTTAAACGTGCAGGGGGGCCCTCCCCTGGTGGCAAAGTGGGTTAAGAAACGCACTATGAAGCAAAATGCAGCGGCTGCAGCATGAGTTCGATCCCTGCCACCCGCCAGAGAGGTGACCACCATGGTGCATGTAGACCTCTCCTGCCTCGCCCACTGCTCCCCTCTACAGTGTATTTCAGTCAATCTGCCTGTTCTGTTTCCCACTCTGTCTTTGTTGGGTCCTCTCACCCCCTGCACTTCTCGCCTGTACCCCAGTTCATATATGAATAAATCTTTTAGGGCCCCCCCTAGTGGCGCAGTGGGTTAAGCAACGCACTATGAAGCAAACCACAGCCACTGCAGCATGAGTTCGATCCCAGCCGCTGGACAGAGAGGGGACCCACATGGCGCAACAGACCTCTCCTGCCTCGCCCGCTGCTCCCCTCAGCAGTGTGTTTCAGTCAGTCTCACTTTTCTGCTCTCCACTTTGTCTGGTGAATCCTCTCACCTCCCTAGACTCTGGCCTGTACCCCAGCTCTTGTATGCATAAATAAATCTTTAAAAAAAATCTTTTAAAAAAAATGTGCAGGGGGTGGGGGGGGGCAGAGAAGCTTCCTTATTTTGTCTGTAACCAACTGGGTCTTCCCTTCTGAGACGACAGCAGCTGGTGCTGGAATGGCATGATGTAACGTGAGGAGTTAATATTAGCTGAATGAACACGTCCTGTAATCAAGTCTGTGCCAGTTAGGGGTCAATACTGCAGCATCTCCATTGGGCTGCCATGTAGGGTTCTTAGAGCCTTAATTTAGATTTCTTTTTTTATATTTAAAAGAACAGGTTTATTAGGGAAGGGGACAGAAGAATAAAGGGCACTTGCATAGCCAGCAATTGGCAGAAAGGACTGATTCAAAAGGGGCATTTTGCTGAGGGAGACCTGCATGGTTGCAGGCGGGCAGCCTTGAGGAGAGCTGCCTCTGCTGAGGGAGGTCAGTGAAGACAAGCCCTGGCAGGTACAGGCAGGCAGGAGACTGCTGCCCTGCAGAGGAGAGAGTTGGTGAAAAGAAGCACCTGCATGGTCACAGGAGGGCAGAAGGACAGCTGCCTTTAGATTTCAAGCATGTTGGCAAAGAACGCACATGAGTTTAGAAAATGCATCGTGTTGACCTCTGCCCAAGTTGGGTGAACACAGCCAGCAGTATTCCCAGAGTCTCAAATTGCAGATAGATGCAGGGCGGTTCTTTGCATTTCAGGAGTAAATCATGTAACTGACGTGTCCACATCTTTGTCTTACTACTCGGAACTGGGAAACTTGAGCACACCCCTGACCTCCTATGCTTTTGTCATAGAAGGCTGGGAGCTTGCCTTCTGGGTCATGACCTCCTTCCTTTACCTTGTGAACAGCAATTAGTGGTGTCCAGAGATACTTTTGCTACATAATCCAAGAATTCTGATTCCAGTTCCTCCAGGATTAGTAGCTGATAGGAATGTAAAAGTCTTTTAGTGATCATGTTTCAAGAGGTTGCTAAATCCAGCTCCTGAAAGTCAGATACTATTACAATCTACCTTACTCTTTGAATTCATCCTTTGCCTGCTTTCTAATCTGATATCTGCCTCCTTCCTGTTACCTACTGCATAATTTTTACATGGATCACACCATGAGGGGGCTACAAGACACCATACTGGAAAGCATTAACCCTTCCTCTTTGAGCCAGGGACCTGCAAGATTCACCCTTCCATCTTGCAGCCTTTTAGGTCTATACAGACATGTTCTCAAGTGGTCAGCTTTACTACTGCTATTCTAGTTTTCAAACTTTGAAGAAAAAAGTCAATGAATTGTATGAAATGAAAAGGATTTACTGCAATAAGTTAACCCGTAAACATTCATAGATGGAAGATGGGAATGTTTGAATACATAGGACTAAGAGAAGTTGCATTTGCAAGTAACTGTATATTAAAAAAAATTAGAAAACCTTACAGAAAAATGGCAAAAGGAGTCAAAATAATCACATTAAGGAAGCAAAAACTGCCTAAAAGCACTCAGTTATATGAGAAACGCAATATGAATGAGATATATTTTTTTACCTCTTATGCTGGCAAAATACTAAATTATGAACAGGGATATTGGAATTTAAAACTCCTCATATTCTGATCATCAAATTAAGTATAAATGTGTCAGGCCTCCCTGGTGGCACAGTGGGTTAAGCAATGCACAATGAAGCAAACCACAGCCACTGCAGCACGAGTTCCATCCCTGCTGCCGGCCAGGGAGGGGACCCACATGGCACAGCAGACCTCTCCTGCTGTGCCCGTTGCTCCCCTCAGCAGTGTAATTCAGTTGATCTGCCTGTTCTGCTCCCCACTCTCTGTGATGAATCCTCTCAACCCCTACACTTCTGGTCTGTACCTCAGTGCTTGTATGCATAAATAATTTTTCAAAAAAAAAAGCATAAATGTGTCAAAGGGCCCCAAATTTCTATTCCTTGGCATATATGCTAAGAAGAGTCTCAAGCATGTCTAATATTATTATTATTCTATTAGTAAGGCACAAATTACCAGCACCTTGGTAGTTTCAAACAACACACTTATTGTATCACAATTTATATGGGTCAGTAGTCTGGGTTTGGCTTTGCTGGGCTGTTGCTTATAGGTGAAGGGGGATGCTTAGGGCCCCGGAGGCTATAATTCAGATTGTTTAGGACTGTGATTTCATCTGAGACTCAGTCATTTCCCCAAGATCATGTGTGTGTTTGAAGAATTCAAATAAAGCTATAGAATTCATGTCTGCTTGGAGAATTTCTCTTCAGGAAGGGCCTAATTGTTCACTTAAGGGCTTTTATTCTTTAAGTCTGACTGACTCAGGATAATCTCTCTATTGATCACCCCAAAGAAAGAAATAAAAGTAACTGATTGGGGACTTTACTTACATATATATAATCCCTACAGTTTTGCCATATTAAATAATCTAATCCCAAAAGTGAAATCATCATCTACCATCTACCAGGGCAGACATGGGTCATGAGGGTTATCTTAGAATCTGTATTCTACAGATTCTACAAGGGGTAGGTGAGGATTCTCACTGGCCGTTGTTTGTCCTGGAAAGATGTAAGCACTCTGGAGCCTATCACTGGGATATGAATAGGTAAGAAATGGAAATGTATTCCAAAGAAA
The DNA here is from genome assembly GCA_019455555.1 of Galemys pyrenaicus. NCBI lineage: Eukaryota > Metazoa > Chordata > Mammalia > Eulipotyphla > Talpidae > Galemys > Galemys pyrenaicus. Next base: position 2,234,702 of record JAGFMF010011577.1, on the reverse strand, counting down.
AATAGGCTGTTTTCTGAATCAATAGATCTTATGAATTCACAGCATCATGAATAAGTATGAACATACAGTACTGTATGAAAAAGGTATGAAAAAGAATGAGATCTGTAGCATAATGCCATTATGTCTACCAAAATAACATGCACACTATAGTGATACAGATTTTACAATGACATATAAAGAACAATGAAAGGCTACAAATAAGCATCATCTAAAAGTGAGAAAAATGAGGACAAAAGATAAAAAAATTTAACTAGCTAAATACCTAGAATTTTGGTAGACATAATTTTTAGATGTCTAGTATACCTAGAATATGCATTCCATTTCAAGGTTGCATGTTACTGTGGTAAATGTATAATTCATGTTATATGGCATGTGTAGTGATATATAACTAACATAATTTGGGCATATTTTGACACTTTATTGCTTTAGGAAAATGCCCACTAGTGTTATGAAAGTTACAATATATTGTCCATACTACGCATCACATCAGTAATGTCTGATATCAAAATTATTTTGTGCCACTTTTTTCCATTGGTGGATTACATATATTCTTGTCCTAATTTTATTCATTAACACATGCAAAATTCTAGGAATAACTTCAGTGTCCTTAAAATTTTAATGTAAATTTATATGCACCATAAATCATGAAATGCCCTACTGTCTATTTTCTATTAAAATAAGACATTGATTTAAAATTACATTGTTCACTTCACTGATGTATTAATATATATTGGAAAAGAAATTTTGATTATAGAGCAGAGGATGATAGGGCCTGTCCTTTCTTCCAATATTACATCTCCTACTCCTCTTCCATTGAACAGAATTGTTTGAGCCCCTTGTATGTTACAGGGCACTGTGGGTTCTATTTATTCACTAGGAAGCTTACAGTCCAGGTCACCAGTCTCTAGAGCAGCCCATGAGCTACAGCAAACAAGAGAGTCGTCTTATAGGAGCTGGGGGAGGCAGGAGATATATGGGAAAATCACAACTGGCCCTTTGCAGTCCTCAGAGCAGGAATGAACAGAGCTGGCCTTTGAAACATGGCCTTGAGTTAGGGGTCAATAAGGAAAATGTCAAGTCTGTAGGACAGGGAGAAGAGGGTTTTTCTAGAAAGGAAGTGATTTGCACACAGGGATGAGGAATTGTACTGGGAGGTAGGTGGAACAGGGTGGCCTAGACTATTGGAAAAAGATAAAAAGAATAGAAATATGGAACTAATAGGATTTTTAGCAAGCAACAGAAGCTTTATAATATAGAATTAACAAAGTTAAGGACATTGAGGGGAGGGTGTCAAAGCTGGGGTCATCTCCAGGCAGGACTTACTACTGCAGTTCTCATGGAAAGAAATGAGTACAAAGTACTCCATACAGGTAGAATGGCAGAGTCAAACAGAAATTTTAAGAAAAATGAAGGCAAAAGAAAAAAGGAAAAAGATAATGCCAATTCAAGAAACGAGTTTGTATTGATGAATGGCGTTACTGTATAAAGAACTATGGAGAGACATAAATTTGGGTGTCTGTGTTTAGGTGATGTTTGAATGGGATACAAGAGGAATCCAGACTACTGTCTCACATATAATGGCTTTAGTGACTCACTTCTGTGTTCTCTGCATAGTATATCTCTAGAGGTCATTGTGGTTTTTTGAGTGCTGCTAGTAATTAAAAGCAGTGTGTTATATATGGTAAAAATGAGCTTTTTGATGTCAATGGCTTTTTTTTTGGTACATATTTACATGCTTAAAGATGATTTTGTTTTTGTTATTTCTATATTACTAGGTTCTTTAACAATATTACAATGATGTAATAAACACGGATGTAATAAACATCCCATGGTATTTAAATCCTTCTGGGATAATTTCTTCCTGTGGTCATTTGAGCTTTAATAGAATTTTCTGGGGATATTGTCTTTTATTGTCATTAAACAATAATTATAATATGCCAACTGAATCCATAGAATTAAAATAATTTGTATTTGTCCACTAGTTTTGCATTTTCCCAAGTCATTTCTTATACATTATGTCATTAAAAGTAAAACTGCCTAGAGATACTGATATTTGGTAAGCTTGCTTTATTTAAACAGCTGGTTAAATTTTATTCCTGATAAGGAGGGTTATTGTAGCTATTTTTCCTATGTACCTGATTCACCTACTTTTATGGGAATATATTAATTCTTCTCAATTTAAGTGATAGCAACATTTTTGATTTGACAGTTTAATCTGAAAATGAAAAATACATAGTTGTTTCCACCTGGTGGTCATCTCTGTCTTGTTACCAACTCTGGTTGTCTTGCACCTTTTAGTGGGAAAAGATACCAGGAGGGCTGGTTCTGGTATGTTTTGTGGCACACTCATGATTTGCTTATACTAATTCACTACAAAGATCCTAGATTCTCCTCACATTACTACTGTTTCATTGTTTTGGCTTTTTGCATGGAATTGGAGTGGAGGCCAGAGGTGTGGGGGAGGTGCGAGGATTTACCAGAGTCAGAGTTGAGAACAGAACAGGCAGACTGACTGAAATACATTGCGGTGGGGAGCAGTGGGAAGACAGGGGAGGTCTGCTGGCCTGTATGGGTCAGCTTCCTGGCCAGGGATCAAACTCAGGCGCTAGTGGAGATGGCACTGAGACTTAAATTATCATGGGAGGCCCCATGATAATTTTTAATGAAAAAAAAAATTCATCTTGATTTTGACTGGGGCCAAAAAATAGCCACTCTCACGAGACCCAAGATAGGATCTCACAGAGCTTTGTGCTTCTTTTGAAATTTCTGCCTCCAAAACGACATCTACTTTTCTTTGCGAAGTCTAAGGACAACTCAACTTTTCAGTGATTGATGTTTTACTCTTTTGCAACTGAAAACACAGCAGTTTTTCTTCCTCTTCCAGCTCCAATTCCACGGAGTGTTTTATTCAAGTACATGATACTATCTCTTGGGGACCTGCAGTGGCGTCTTTAAACAACCTTCTTTCACTTCTGCCCCTCAGATCACAGCTTCACATTTGTGGAATATTCAAAATGACTTTGGAGTCACAGTTACTTTTCTATTATATTTCTTGTTTGTCACCTTAGATTTCCTATTGGTCCCAAATATCTCAGTGCTTATCAGTATTGAGGTTAACAGGGTTAGGATTCCCTCTCTTTACCCTCATGTGTGCCGATAGCCTCATCTATAAAATGGGAACTCACCCCATCGAGCTGCTGTGGGGAGTGAATTACAAAATGAGTGTGTGGGGCAAGACCACATCTACTCAGTGCCAAATAAATGTTACTGCTCAGGGTCATTTTAGTCTATGAATTTTACTTAGGAAAAATAACTACATAATAGTCATTGTATGGCATTAATATGACTGTAACGTGAATAAAACAAGTATCAAACTTTCACCGTATCTCATGGGGACTTATCTAATTGGATCCTTGTAGTAATTCTATAAGATAATTAGTTGTATTTTGCAGAAAATAAGAACCTGAATAACTTGGATAAAGTCACCCAGGGATTGACCATACCAGGTCCAAAGATTATGTGATTTCTGTAATTACATCTCCCTGGTCATCATGTAAATTCCAATTTATCCTTTCCCATGTTTGAAAAAATTGTGGGGGCGGCTCCTGGGTGGTACAGGGGTTAACATCTCAGTGCTATCAAACAATCACCAGTCTCTGTGGTATCAGTTTGGTCCCAGGCGAGGGAGCTGACCCACATGGTGCAGCAGACCTCTCCTGTCTTGCCCACTGCTCCCCTCAACAATGAATTTCTGTGGATTTGCCTGTTCTGCTCCCCACTCTCTCTGGTAAATCCTCTCATGCCCTGCACCTCTGGCCTACACCCCAGTTCTTGTTGCATAAATAAAAATAAATCTTTTTAAAAAATAAAAAAATGTGGACATCCTGTGAAATAGAATACAAAATGCTCTCAGTTCACCATCAGATGATGTTCTGTGAACATTCATTTTGCCTTAAGAAAGGATATTAAAGATAGTAGTTGGGGACTCTCAGGAGAAAACACAAATTATCATTCGTGTGGGTGAGAGAGGGGGGAGAGAGAGAAGAGTGCTCATCACTTATAGAAATAGAAACTTCTATTTGGACACACAGAGCTCTCCATTTACGGCCAAGCTCTTTGGTCATTATGTTTTAAAACTTCAATATTTCTGATAAAAATGTACTGTGAGCCAGCACAGGGATACTGACAAACTTTTAAAATATGGTTTATGGGAAAAAAAAAATTCTAGGGCAGATGATAAGGATGCATTGTGAGGATGGATGAAAATCTGGGGCTCCAACATCCGGGGCGCCAGCTGCTTGCTGCGTCTGGAAGATGCTGTGCGATGTTGAATGAACGGCCAGGTGTCGAGCAAGAGACGAGATCATTTCTTACTCGTTGGAAATGTCGAGCATAACGTGCTGTCTTGAGAAGTATAGAGATGATTCTGAATTGGCTGTGCTAAAGAGGAAATGCCTCCGTAACACTAATTTCACAAATTGTTGAAAGGAAGTACTGGCAGTGTGGACAAAGCCTTTGCTTGAAGTCCCAGACATCAACAAATATGAAATGGATGTTGAGAGTTAAATGTTCCCACTTGCTTATTCATCCTTTCTTACTAAAAGTGATTCCTGCTCTAGCGAAGGATGTCGCCTGGTAGGAAAGATAGTTAAAATGCAAAGATTTAAAACGCAAGCGCTTAGGTGGTGGAAGGAGGCGGCAGGATGCCAGGAGGTGTAGGGGAGAAGCGCGCCCAGTCTGGGCTACCGTGAGGCACGCAGAGAACGAGTCTCAAGAGCAAAGTGCCTTCTGAGCAAAATTCTCACGATCGTGGCTCCACGGCAGACAATCAAATGTGGGCTCTGCCAGTGACCGCTTGGCTGATATGAGCAGTTCCTTACCTTCACTGCCTCTCACATTCCTGCTTACAAGAGAGTGATAATAATAGTTATGAGGACTAAAGCAGCTGAAAAATATAAAATGCTTAGAATAAGGCCGTATACAGAGAAATTTCTCAAAAGGCTTTAAGGACAATTACTTCCTGTTTCCAAGGCGAGTTGCAAAGGAGAAAAACATGTTTTCTAGGTAGAAGGAAGAAATACACAAAAGTATTCAGAGAAGAGAAAGGAACGGTATTTTGGGAACTGGAATATAGCGTGGCGGTGACATGAAGTTTGAGACAGGGAGAGGGGAGGTGGATGTCAGCTAATGACGGGCTTTATGCATCTTGTTAATGAGTTTACATCTCTACTCATGTTAATGGGAGGCAACTAAGGGGGTGTAAGTAAGGGTAACGGGATCAGATTCGCATCTTGGCACACGCACTGTCAGCTGGAAGGTGACAGTGAGAGGTAACAAATGGGTTTCAAATACTGGGAACGAGATGCTTTTGGAAGATCTGCTTATTTGGGTCTAGAGGTGACAGAGCATACAAGGAAAAAATTGGAAAAATAAAAAACCAAAACCCAAGAGAACTAAAACATGCCTCTGATGGTGCGTGATAGCGGGCTGAATGTAAGATTGAAGAGAAGCTTCTGTCTTCAGTGACTACTTAGGCATGGGATAGTTGATGGAGAAACTCTCTGATGAAGGAGGACTCAAAGGAGCAGGCTGGATGGTGAGGCCTGATTTTCACAGGCTGTGTTTTAAGGTCTAAAATAATTAAACAGGGATGAGCACTGAAACATCAGATAAACAAATTTATGTCTCAAAAGAGCTTGGGAAATTGATTTGGGTTTATGTTACCAGTTGATGGGTAAGCCGAGGGCACAGGTGATGTGAAGAGACAGAAAGCACTAAAGAGAAGAGGATGTGTGGTAAAATGCCAAAGGATGGTGTGCAAATGTAATGGATACTGACTTGGAATAGAGCAGAGAAAAGGAAAAGGAAAGCTAAGAGAGTAGACTCAGTCATATTGAATGTTGCTCAGACATTATGTAAAATAAGAATCGGAAATTGTGAACTGAATTTGTGTGAACAATTCTGAAAATTACAACCTAGAAGATGCCTCCCCTCTCTTCTACAAGTAAGAAGTTAAATAATACTGTGTTTCAAGTTCTGATTTTTATTATTTGTTGCTCTCATATCTGTTCTATATGTGAGGAATCTAGAAAGATAATACATATCCTATGCCTCTTACTGAAAACTAGAAAGACATGACTGAAATGATGAAAATCAACGAGTAAAAATATTTTCATTCATAAAAGTATTTAGACACACAGACTAAGAGCTGAAAAATATCTTCTAGTGCATTTGGTTTAACAGCCTCATTAATGAGGAGTAAAAGTTTAGAGATATAAGCATTCATTTATTTCCCTTTTATTCTGTAGGGTCAACTTTCTAATTTCTTTTGGTTATGGGCTAGTTTAAAAATCCTTGCAATGCTTATGAAGTCTACATATAAAACACTATGAAATTATTCTGTCGACTTGTTCTAAGCATGTGTTTGATCCTTTATACATATAAATACGCAAACATCCTGTAGGTTCGAAAACCTTGTTGCACTATCACTGCATTGTGCAGTAACACGTGTTCATGAGCACTGAAGGATAACACAATCACTTTTTACAAGGTGAGGATGCATGTAGCTAGCCCCTCATGTCTATGAGAAATACACTCCCTTAAAATGCAGGCACATTTAGTGTAAGGTTTTTCCCTTTCCCTTATATATTTTTCACTTTTCATGGGAAGCAGCAAACAACAGGAAAGATACTCCAAATGAGCCTGAGAAACTTAATTTAAACTCTTCCCTTATGTGATTTCTCTACAGTGCTTTAGAAAAGACTGCATTTGCCAGTGGGTTAGAACAGCAGATTATTTTTGAATCAATCTTTTCCTTTTTTCCAAGTTCCTAATACTTCTCATTCTGCCCCAGTCAGACACTTGAATGGTGAAAGTTCTCTATTATTCATCAAATACCTCAAGCTGTTCCTGTCAAGTTTCTCAACTCATTTCCTACAGATATTTCACAAAAATACAGCCAAAAATCTTCTCTGCCAGGTATGAGTCCATCTGAATAAAGAACACAGGAGCCAGACATTTTGCAAAAAAGGAAATGGACTGGAAACCTGTAGTCTTTCAATACCTGCCGTTTGTTTACTTTGTACCAGCTGTTAAACCCTACTTCCAAAATCAGATTATTCATTTTCATATTTTCCAGGCTTCTTCACTAATAAGGGATATCTCCTTCCCCAGGGAAGAAGGACACATTCATAAGAACGCTGTTTGCAACCTCTTTTCAGTTAGGTTAAATGCACTTAGTTGTAGGAGTGAGCTAAATAATTATGTCTAAAGCATATGAAATAAGAGTTGGAAATAAGCTTCAGAATAGGAAAACAAGCATTTTAGATAAGATGTGCATTACCTTCGTGGAACATTTTGTAGTTTTGTCCTTTTTGACAAACATGTTCTGCCACGCAAATTTTTTTTTCATTTAGATTATTTAGATAAATAGAAAAACAGTATTCTTTTGCATTAAATATTATTCTTTTGTGTTTGCAATGATTTAGTAACACGATTTGGAAGACTGAAGTGGAAATAAAACATGCTGAGATTCTTGCTTTTCTCAATGAGTTTCAATCTTAGTTCTCAGATCATTAGTAAGATAGTGACTTGCTTGATAAACAGGGTTCCAAGAAGAATTAGGTGGGCTTAAAAAATTAATTTCCAAAGAAACACCAAGGCATAGTAAAGTAGTCCTGAGGGAAGATAATTATATTTGTAATTTTTAAAAATTGAAGTAACATCATATTATAACATACAATTTAGGTGTGCATTATTATAAATGAGCATCTACATAGTCTATATTAAATTACCACTAAAGTCCAATTCTGTCTTTCATCATGAAATGTATCCCTTTTACCCAATTTATCCACCACTCTTCCTCATTTCCTTCTGGAAACTACTTATGGTCTTATAGGCTAAGAGATTTATTTACTTCACCAATTGTTTTCCTTCTATGCCACATATCAGTGAAATCCTACCTACTATGTTAGTCTTTTCCATCTGACTTACTTCACTAACCCCCTAGGTCCATTCCTGTTGCAAGGCAAGATGTCACCTTTTTTTTTGTCTTTCCTTCTTTACATATATATATATATATATATATATATATATTTGACATCAATTGTAGTCCCCATGGATTTCCCACCACCATGTCACCAGCACACCATTACCTCAGTCCCTTGTGATCTTATCTGCCCTCAACCCTTCCCTCCCTCCCCCTTCCCCACCAAGTGTCCCCAATTTGTCCTTTTCTTTTTGTTTTTGTTGTGCTGTTATTGTTATTTCCTTGGGGACTTCACCTTTTTAAGTAGCAGAGTAGTGTTCCACTGTGTTTATATTCTTCATCTTTATCAAGAAATGATGTCTATTAAGTCAGTAGTTTGACTGATGTTGATATTTTAGATAGCTTTAAAGACTTCATGTAGGTACATCCTTAATATTTAGAAAGTTACATAATCAAACAGCTGCTTTTAGTCAGTCTTAATCATCACTTTACCATTCACTCAGGATAGATGACTAAGGAAGAATTTCCTGACAGAAGAACAGCTAAATATTACAACTGGCATATTTTATCTGAAAATATTGTGTAGATCATATGAATTCTAAAGTCAGTGTTTAATTCTTCCATTCTTGATTTTCAGAATAACTGACTTTTTTTAAAGTATAAAAATCCATGACTTTGTGTATAGTGCTTTGAGTTCTGTGGAAAATGAAAATTCTTTCAGAATTATTGCCACCAAATAGTGTATATGAGAGACAGCGTGAGGAACGTTCAGAGAAAAAGGTTGGAATACATATAAAAGTCAGAAGAGTTTTAATGGAGGGAAATTTGAGGAAAAGGCCCAAGAAAATGGGGTAAGTACACAAAATAACAACAAACAAAAAGGCATTGTTAATTGAGAGAAACTGGGTAAGATACAGAGAAATGCCTAGGTAAGCAGGAAAAAAAAGAACAAAACTCTTACAAGGTGACTTCAATCTTTATAGGAAAATATGAAAGTCATTTACCAGGAGAGACTAAAATTGGTAAAAATAAATTTGGGATCTGTGAACAATGTACTAGAATGGCTAAGAGCTTGGACTTTAGTGTTGGCTACCTTGGTGTGGAATCATCATTCAGTCATTCATTGATTAGCTATCCCTACATACCCCAGTTTTACTGAAATGGGCAAATAATTTTTACTTGGCAGGACAGTTGTTAGGATTAAATAAATTAATACATTTAAGTGATTAGAAAATTGTCTGGAACTTAATGAATACCAGTCATTTCTAGCCTGTATAATTACCATTATTAAAAAATTTGGAAATAGATTGGAAAGGGTTCTGCAACAATATAATCAATCATCAATTAACAATGATGAAGGATTATCAAGTAGACAGAACTTTAGTTATATTTGAATAGAGTCATTTCAGGAAAATTAGTCCTTAACCTACAACCCATTGCATTTTATCTATACTCTATAACAGCATACATTTTCTTTTATTACTTATGTACAGGTTCTGTTTTATCTGCAAAGATCCTAGACGATCAATGGCAGTAGCTAATTTGTTTTCAAATCTTCAGTGTCTGTGGACTAGCATTTTATCAAGAGTAGATGTTTAGTAGTTTCAATGAATGGCTGCAGGAATGACTGATATTGAAGTAGTAGAAATGTGTAGAATCCTTAAGCAGGATTAAAATGAGTAGGACTTTGGATATTCCAATTGTGAAAAGTAGGAGAAGGAGTCTGCCAAGAAGGAGACAAAGTTGGGAGGAGAAATGGGATCTAAAGACACTTGAATTGTAAGTAGGACTTGGCTTTCACAAAGATTATTTTCTGTATGTATTCATGTTATCTTACTGTGCAGACTATGTTCTATGGTGTAGTGTATTCTATGAGTTTGGACAATTTGTCAAGAGATACACCCTAATTATAATATGTGACAGACTGCATCTCTGTGAGCATTGAAGCACAGTGAATGGGGGCCATTTTTCCAGTCCCCACTTGCATGCAGCCACCTTGAATTATAAGTCTCAGCACGCCATGAACCAGATTTCCTGAGTGGGAGGCAGCTGTGAAGGAGTGATATCTATATCTATATCTATCTATATCTATATCTATATACACATATACATATATACACACATATATGCACCATGGTATATATTTATAATATATGTTAATATTATAAACATGCACTGTAATATATATTTAGATATAAATATATAAAAACATTTATAAAAATTCAAGGTAGACCAAAAGGAGGAGAGGAGGCAGATGGAAGGAACACATGGAGTAGAGACACTGGGGAGAGAAACTTGGAGAAGACTTGGTAAGGAGATAGGTGGTGGAGGCACACTTAGGGAGGCTGCTCCTGGGCTTTAGGGGTCTGAGAGAAACCATGCCAGCCATGATGTTGACTTCACTGTGGATTATACGAATATATTTTGAATTTTGAGTTCTCTCCTTCTGTCCCAGCTCTTCTGGACCTACCTAACTTGTTTCTTATGGTTCCCTGCCACAGGGTAACTCAGGCTTGAGGCAAGCTTTCAGGCCTCAGAAGCCCCACTTTGGATCAAGCCCATTTGGCTAGTCATCTGACCATCAGAAGATGGGAACGTTTTTGAGTTTAACTTAAACCATTGCCTGAAATCCTTTCTTCTCTTTCTCTCTCCACACCAGTTCTATTAGAAATCTTTCACACTGAGATTGTGCCCTCTTTGCCTTTCTGCACACAGAGGGCTGGGCCCCTTTATAGTTGGGGGTCCCTGGGTACCCCTTGATCGCATGTTAACACTGTTAGGTATTATATTTAAGTTGTCAAAATATCAACAAGTATTCCTTTGACAATAACTCTAATGTATTATATCATTTTATTGAAAGGTTAACAAATGAGTAACACTATGAAATTCAGCATTCATTTTGAACATACATAGATGAAAGATAAGAATTTGCTAGTTTATCTATTTGGGCTGGTCTTTTAGTGCAAAAATAAATTAAAGGGCTAACAGTTATAATTTCTTATTAATAACTGTATCTTTCTACCTTATATATAATTCATTAGAAGTCCAAATGATAAGTTTTTTTTAAAGAATTATTTATTTATACATATAAGAGCTAAGAGCTGGTATACAGGCCAGAGTCCAGGGTGGTGAGAGGATTCACCAGAGACAGAGTGGGGAGCAGAAAAGGCAGATCTACTGAATATACTGCTGAGGGGAGCAGCAGCTAAGGGAGGAGAGGTCTGCTGCGCCATGTGGGTCCCCTCCTGCCCCCTCCTGCCCCTCCGGCGGCAGGAATCGAACTCGTGCTGCAATGGCTGTGGTTTGCCCCACAGTGTTTTGCTCAACCCACTGCACCACCAGGGAGGCCCCCAAATGATAAGATTTTTAAAAATCTTTACTAATCAAAATAAAAGTGCATTTTGACTGCTAATTTCTCTTTGTACTTGTGAAAAACAAGAATTAAAATATGTCCTCAGTGATTTTACCTTTTCGAACATATGGTGTTGATTAAAGTCATAAAAAAATTCACAAATCAAAATATTTGAAAGCACATTAATACTTTAAAATTCTGTAAAATACATATTTTTACTTTCAAAATTTCCTGCATAACATTTAAATATTTGTGTGTGTTTCATAGTGGGGATGGGTGATTCAGAGTAATTAATAGGTAATTTGGAGCAGTTTAAAATGTTTATTTATATCAGCTCTATTGAGTATGGTGCTTAACACCTTGGGCCACCAGGGAGGCCCCATTTGTTCTCTCTTTTTTTTTTTAAGATTAATTCATTTATGCATAGAAGAGCTGGGGTACAGGCAAGAGGTACAGGGGGTTGGTGAGAGGATTCATCAGAGACAGAACGGGGAGCAGAACAGGCAGATCGACTGAAACAACTGCTGAGGGGAGCAGTGGGCGAGGCAGGAGAGGTCTGCTGCACCATGTGGGTCCCCTCCCTGGCCAGGAATCGAACTGGCTCTGCTGTGCTGCAGATGCTTCACAGTGCAGCGCTCAACCCGCTGTACCACCAGGAAGGCCCCCCTTTGTTCTTTTTTGAGATAGATTTTATATCCCAACTTTAGGATTAGAATCCTTTAAGCATGTTTATCCTATATATCCACCTCTGCTTTGTGAGATCAACTGGACAAGCATAGACAAGTAATTGAAAAAGTGTCAGTAGAAAACTTGGCAAAGCCAACAAGTATTTTCTGGCAAGAATTTGTGCAGGGTGTGAGGGGCAAAGTGTGGTGAAGGATTTCAGTGCCTTAGTGGTGGGTGTGGTGTGATATCATGCATTTGAAGGGTATATCCTGGTCCTTAAGTCACATACAATGTGGTAAATCAATATTACTTAAAAATTCCTATCACTGCAAAAAAAAAATAAGTAATCGTAGTGAATTACAACTTTTTTTAAAAAAGCAATTTGAAATGAGGGCAAACAGAGACAGGGTCAAATATTTGTGGAAACTGGGCTTGTAAGTTTACATATTTCAGAGACTGAGGGCACCATCTTGATGAAATCTGGAAAGACTTTGTAATTAGAGAAGTGGAAACCGGAAAAGGGACTAACAACCTTCCATTCCCCTTGTCTGTTTCTCAGGAGTGCTGAGAGTACTTTCTATCCTTGAACTTGATGAGACACCCTACACCATCTAATATATTCTCCTTTCTGCTCAAGCTACTTTCAGGATTTTCAAACCATACTATTGCTGCTGACTAAGTTATAGAACAATAAATTTAAGTGAAAAGCAAGCTGAAAAATAAGAAGCCAGTGCTACGTAAGAACAGCTGCAAAAGATTTATGGGTCATTATTGATGACATAGGTCATGCTCAATGTAGCTAAATCTTCTTTCCTGAACTAGTAGTTTCCGTGCCAGGGAACCAATGAATCTCAAAACCTTCATGTTAGTTTTACCCTTTCCTTTTATTCCTCCTGCTCACCCAGTCAACAAGCTCCATTGTTTTAATTTATAGATAGTGGAACTGAAGGCCAGGGAAGGAAGTCATAGAGCTCCAGGCCCAGATCTAGTTAGCAACAGATTCAAGGTGAGATGGCATAGTTCCAGACCTAGCCCACTGGCCCTTCCTATCATCACATCACTGCCATAAGAGAATGAAACAATGAAAAACTCTTATATAACTGACATATTGAGAAAATCTGTTGCTTTTAAATATGCAATATGGATTTCAGGGTCCAGTCTTGGCCTTCTCTGTAGACATGTATTAACTACATGAGCTGAGTCTGTCTTATGGCTTCCAATATCTTCTAGACACTCAGGATGCCCACGTCTTATTTTTACCTCTAACTTCTCAAATATTGGACTTTTATTTCTCACTGTTTATTTGATATAGGCACCCAGATGTTTAATAGTTATCAGAAAGATTTTGCCTTATTTTGTGAATTTTAGGCTTTGGGGCTTTATATTTTGGTGGATACATTTTGAGCTAATTTTCACACGTGGTACATGGTGAGGGTTAAAATGTATATACACATATATATTTAGTACACATGTACATAGCTTGTTTGTGTATGTACATGAAATATAGACTCTATTGCTTGTTTTATTTTTTTTCTCTTCTTGATTCTAATACCTTTCAATTGCAATGCTTGTTTCAACTAAGTGCATAAGTCAGGTAGTATAATTCCTCTAAATTCTCTTATCAAAAATATGTTGACTCTTCTAGTTCTCTTGCATTTTAGAATTAACTTTAGATTATTCTTATTAATTTCTACTAAAGCCCACAGGGATTTTGATGTGGATTGCACTGAACATAATTTAGGAAGAAGTTAACTTCTTAATAATACTGAATTTCCAGTTCACGGGCATGGCACCTCTCTCCATTTGTTTAGTCATTGTGTTTTTTCTCTCAGCTTTCTGTGTATAAGATTTGCACATTTTTAACAGCTTTGACTATTATATTAAGTATATTGTTGCTTATATTACACTGAAGAAAGTTTTGACTAAAGACTGTATCACACCACTTTCACATCCTCCAAACACACAGTTTGTTAATTTCATCTTATATTTTCATGGTGAAGAACTCCTGAAAACAACTCTCATCCAAGTATTTACAGAAATATAATTTGGAATTATCAGGAAACGGTGGCAGTGGAAGCAGTGGGAATGCTAAGTAACATATAATCACCTGAAGCACCACGCTGCTTTCTACAGTGGTTGCACTGTATACAATTTCTGAGGAAATTTTGTAGAGCACTGGATTTAAGAATGTCATAATTTTTAAATATGAGAAACTATTTAATTTAAAATACTCTTACTTGAATTCTGCCTGTAATTTTAGCCATGATGAGAAACTAAAGCCTACAAAATGTTGATCCTTTTTCATAAATTTATTAAAAAGGAGCATCAGTTTTCTTAGTGAATTCCAATCTTATTTCAACAAAAATGAACAGAAGAGGCTTTCCAACACTGGCAGGATGCCTTGGGGATCTGACTAATGATGATTAGAAAATAAGTTGGAGCAGTGAAACCCATTGCTCCGTGTTAAGGACTAAGTGCCATGTTTTTCTACAATATAAAGTTTGACAGACTGACATTTAAAATAGAGGTCTCCCCCAACATAAAACAAAAAACATGATTAGTTCATTAAAATATTAAAAAAAACCCTAGTAGTCTTGGAAACTTAGGGGGTAAACCTTCATGACTTGGATTTGGAACTAGATCATTATATATGATATCAGAGAAAAAAGCAACAGCAAGCCTAGAAGTAAATTAAAATTTATCAAAATTTAAGTTTTGTGTTTCAATGGACAGTACCAAGAAAGCGAAAAGATAACTTACAAGATGGAAAAAAAGACTTAAAACAAATCTGATAAGATTCTATTGTCTAGAATATATAAAGAACACATAGAAGTCAACCAAATAAATTCGGGCCTCCCTGGTCACACAAGGGGTTGAGTCTTAGCGCTATGAAGCTATCAGCAACTACTGCAGCACAAATTCAATCCCTGGCTAGGGAAGTGACCCACATGGTGCAGCAGACCTCTCCTGTCTTGCCTGCTGCTGCCCTCAGCAGTATACTTCAGTCAGTCTGCCAGTTCTGCTCCCCACTCTGTCTCTGGTGAATTCTCTCATTCTCTACATCTCTGGCCTATACCCCAGCTCTTGTATACATAAATAAATAAAATCTTCAAATAAATTCTATAATTTATAAGTGAATAATTATTTCCCCCCAAAAAAGATGTATAAATGGTCAACATTAGTTACTAAAAAATGTAAGTTAAAAGCACAATAAAATGCCATTTACCTCTACAAAGGTGACTATAATTTTTACCTCCTGAAAAATACTGGCAAGTATGTGCAGTAAGGAGAACATTTTTACATTGCTGTTGGAAACATATAATGGTGCAGCCACTGGAGAAAGCAGCGTGGTGCCTCCACCAGAAGCTAAAGACAGAATTATCAATTACACCAACAACTGTACTCCAAAGCCTATACCTTCAAAAACTGAAAAAGAGACTCAGGGACTCAAGAGAAATAGTTCTGAGTCAAAATATATGGCAGCATTATTCCTAATAGCCAAAAACTGGAAACAAGTTAGTGTCAATCAACAGGTGAATAGATCACTCACAGGAGTAGGTATTGTGATTAGAAGGCATGCCGTTTTGAAACATACCAGAACTTGGATGAACCTTGACATTGCTCTTAGGCAAAATAGACATTACACAAAAAGGCAAATACTGAATGACTCTACCTATGTGAAGTCTTTCGCACAGGCAAATTCATAAAGAGCAAAAACAGATTAGAGGTTACTAGGTGTAGAGTGATTGGAGAACAGTCATTGCTGAGTGATTATATAGTTCTGATTAGGACAATAAAACACGTTTGGGAATAGTGGTGTACTAGTGAATTAATGCCTTGAATAATATACTTTAGAATGGTAAAACATGGCAAATTTTATATGATCTATATTTTACCACAATAAAGTATTATTTCCTTTGCTGCCTCTTTTAAAATAATCACTTAAAATAAATTAATGGTTTAGATTAAGGTATGCTTTGTAAGATAATTTTATGCTAATTTATGTAGATCATCCTTTGTGAAATTTTGCTTGACCTAGAAAGACTAATTCTTTTGAATATTATATAAAGATTTTTTTATATAGAGATGATCTTTATAATATTAGCTGCTAAATAGGAGTGGTTAATAAAGACCTAATCAGTCCATTCAATACCTAGGTCAACACTTAAATAAGTGATAATTTTGGTATGTTGCTGACAATGTTAATATTTTTGTGTAAAGCTACTTTCAAGTTGAAAATTCATTATCTAAATTCAGTATGTGGCATATTCATTCAAGAAAAAAAACAATTCGGTTGCCCAGTGTTACATATTAAATTGCTAAACGACACGTCAGCTGGACTAACTTTGCAAACAGGCACCTAAAAAAAGTCCTATTATCATTCTAAGAAAGGTAATAATCCTTACTGTTTGTGTCTTCCCTCATTTTTTCTTGGGATGAAAGCCTAGAGATCAAAAATGTTCACTAATGCTGGGTAATTCTATAAACAATGCTCCCAGCCACTTTCCTGCCACTTCCCTTTGCCAGAAGAAACAAATAGCAATTGCTTTCATCAGCCAGGATTGAATTTTGACAAGGAGACAAAATGGTTCAAAGCCACAAATACCAGAAGAATAACACAAGGAATCTCACCTCAAACTGAGAGTGCACAGTCAGGTGGCGGCAACGGGGAAGCCAGCTCATTTCAATTTTGATCATCTACCTCAGATTTCAGAGCATAACTAAAACAGTAATCATTCTTTCCCATAAACTAACATTATGAACAAGTTACACAGATGACTCTCAATAATATATATTTTGAATTTTAATATCCCTCTTTGTTGCATTTTCTTTTATTGAAAAAGCTTCTTTAGTGTCCCAAACAATAGCTTTTGTGTACAAGAATTACTGGTAAAACAACTCTCCATTATTGCACAAAGTTAAACAATCATGGCATTATGTATAAATGCAAAAATATGACAGCAAAATATTTTATGGCACTTTGCTAAGTTTCAGGTATTGGGCTAAGTACTTTATAATTTGCAACAACCCTATGGAGTAGTGTAATTGCTACTAAAGAGGAGGTTGCATGCACAGACTAAGTTGCCTCATAACCCACAGCCACTGAGCTATCCCTGAGCACCCAGCATAACTGGTGCTGGGGTTGTACTTCACCTTTACTCCCTCCTAATAGAATAAATGTAAATTTTGTCTGCGGAGGGTTCTAAGAGGCTCTATATTTGCACTAAGTATTCATGGACGAGAATAGTGCTTCACTTCAATAATCCAAAGGCTGCTTCAGATGAGTAGTAAGACTTTGTTGCCTACAAACTACTAGGTGGTAACCCCAAAGAATCCATGTTGAATTGAGGAAATCTTTAGACCCAACAGTCATTTTCTCTTCAGGATAAATGTGAGGTCTTGCCAGCTGTGCACACTACCACTTCATTTCCTCTACAAACTCAACTCTGGTGTTCACATTCAGAAAAGTCTTTGAGCTGCCTTGGGCTAACTTAGATTATGTAATTCTGGGGCCAAAGTGAGCACTTTTGGCGACAATGTAAAGTATGATATTTCTGTGATGCTAAGCAAACCACTGCAAAGGGGAAACAAGTGAATTAGTTGGTGCACTTACATTCCACTTATTTAATGTAAGTCTTGAAGTTAGGAGCCTTTTAAAATAAAAATTAGATTCCTATGGTCACTTCACATGAAAGTTATGTTCAAGCTGTCAGGACATGTAAAATTTGGGAAAAGAAAACTATTGATGCAGGACCTCAGCTGATAAATAATTATTTCAGGGAGACTAAAGCAAGAGATTTCTATAGTAATACTATGGTAACAGTGCAGAGATAAAGAACTTCTAACTGTAAAAGGAAATAGCCTTTATGAGGAGTTTAGGAAATTGCCTGATTTAAAATTTAGGGAAATTTAACAAAAGTAAAGTATTTTTAAATGTTTTATTTTTAAAAATTTCATTAAAAAATAACATGTTATAGAATTATTTTTGCTAAACAATTTAATTATGTAAGGCAAGTCTAGGTCAAATCATTTGAAGTTGCTGAATTTATACTCTGATGTGATATTCCATAATTATATGAAAGCCATAGTAGTGGCACAATATTGATATCTAATGATTATGCTAATTTGAACACTTTAACATCTAACTACTGATTAAAACATATTAGTTTCAGTTCCCTTTATTGAGCATTATTTTATGTTAGCTTGAGGTAGAATTTTACTTATTTACCTAATAAACATTCACCTGTTGAGGAAAGTGGGTTAAAAAATCCATCTAAGTGAAAAAATATGATGGCACTTTGTTTTCCATTTTCCAAAGATACTTAAAATTTTGGACAATGTGCTCAAAATTCAGAGTAACTCTGCCCAAATTCATGAGCCTTAGACACCAAATACCTCATTAAAATTGCCTTGCATCACTTGTCATGTGGACATGTAAATGTTTTTGAAAATGGTGAATTTTTGTTGATTCTAAACTTCTAACTATAAGCACTATTTTTCCGAGACAAGTGTGTTCAAAGTCACTCATTTTTAAAGTAGCTTAGAGAGATTAGATTGTATACACATAAGAAGTATATATATATATATACATATATATGATCTACATCTAACTGAAACATAAGTGGCACATGTTTCTGTATATAAAAGCTATTTTTTTCTGTTTCTGAAACACAATTGGAAATCAAGAGTAATTAGCAGTATCTAAGATCTACAAAGAAGTGATATAATTCAATAAAAAGAAACTGATAAAACGGACAGAATAGCTCAATATATATTTCTCTAAAAAAGAGTTACAAATGGGGGCCTCCCTGGTGGTGCAACAGGTTGAGCACCACACAGTGAAGCATCTGTGGCACAGCAGCACGAGTTCAATCCCTGCTGCCGGCCAGGGAGGGGACCCACATGGCACTGCAGACCTCTCCTGCTGTGCCCGCTGCTCCCCTCAGCAGTGTACTTCAGTCGATTTGCCTATTCTGCTACCCGCTCTGTCTCTGGTGAATACTCTCACCTCCTGAGACTCTGGCCTATACCCCAATTCTTCTATGCATAAATAAATCTTAAAAAGAAAAGTTACAAAAGTCATACAAGCATATGAAAAAATGTTCACCTATCAGGAATCTTCAAATTAAAACCAAATATGTTATTACCTCACTCCCGTGAAAATGGCCCATAAAACAAAACCAGGCAAACAGCAAATGTGGGTGAGGGTGTGAACAAAAGTCCCCCACGTATACTGTGGTGGGAAGGTAGACTGGTCCAGCCCCTAAGGAGAACAATATGGAGGTTTCTCAAAATAATAGGCAATTCTAGACCTTGGCATTTATCCAAAGAATGCAAAGAAAAGAATTTGATGGAAACATGCTCTCCTATGTTTATTGCAGCACTATTTATAATAGCCAAGTTTTGGAAACAATCTAAGTGCCCGATAACAAATGAGTGCACTGAGAAGATGCAGTACATGTATCAGATAGAATATTACTCAGTTATAAAAAAGATGAGCTCTTGTCATTGTGACAACATGAATAGAACTGGAGAGGATCATGCTAAGTGAAGTAAACTAGAGGGAGAAGGACAAATATTGCATGATTTTCACTCATGTGTGGATTATAGAGAAACAAAACAACGGAGCCTACTAAAAGTAACTAAAACAAAGCCTATAAATATGACTGCATAATTGAGGCTTTTAGAGGGAGCATGTGGAGACAAAAGGGGCAAGAGGTCCCAGTCTAATGATCTGTGATAAAGGGACTGTGTGTTCTGGTGGGTGGGGGGTGTCGTGGTGATGTACATATCAGATGGTGTGAGCTTAATTCCAAGAACCACATACAGTCTGTGAACCAATGTTACATCAATTAATAATCACTAACATAAAATTAAAAAGATAACGAAAATTTTGTCATGAACTTATTCTTGCCAATGGTAATTTTGTCATTAAAAGCACTATCGGGATTGGGAAATCATCATTTAAGGAAATTAGAAATGGTTGAAAGCATACAGAAGTATTTTTAGCTTGAATCAGCTGATGTTCCTCCCTATCCTATTCCCCCTCCCACAAGAAAAATAAAACAACCTAGGGGGTAATTGAGAACTGAGTGTCGCGATACTGATGCCCTGTTTTGTTCTTAGCTAGTTCTATGTGATTGAGGAAGTCACTAAATTGTTTTGGACTCTTGTCTTTATCTGCAAATTGAGGGAAATGGACATTCTAGATAATCACAGAGCCCTGTATCACTTTCATCTGAATCATGGGGAGCAATATCCTGACAAGTTTGGCTATTCCAGTTGACAGGATTCATTAGTTAGTGGAATGTCTTACTGAGGAAGATTTAGAAATGCTTTCACCACCACCTGCGATACTGACCATTGGGGAAGAGCTTTCTCCAATCTGCAACTTGCTGGGGCATTTCTTGTTTTACCTTAAGACATCTTAAGGTAAGACATCTATGTATTGCATAGTTATGGTCAATCTTAAGCAGGAGTGACTGAACAAAGGTTGATTTTTGGGGCTTACTAAATGACCTTCAAATCCTCAGAAAAAGAGAAACATCCACTTAGTGTATACTAGAAGAGTCAGGGTTTTGTACTCATCATGGGTTCCAGAAGAAAGTTTACTGATGTAAATTTCACAGTGTATACCAGTGATCTAATGATGAAAATTACACACTGTAAAAAGAACACTTGGAGCAAAGTGACTGGTTTTGTGATTTTATTTTTTTTTATTTTTTTTAAAGATTTATTTATTTATGCATACAAGCACTGGGGTACAGGCCAGAGGTGTGGGGGGTGAGAGGATTCACCACAGAGAGCAGGGAGCAGAACAGGCAGATCAACAGAAGTACACCGCTGAGTGGAGCAGTGGGCACAGCAGGAGAGGTCTGCCGTGCCATGTGGGTCCCCCCCTCTGGCTGGCAGCAGGGATCGAACTCGTGCTTCAGGGGCTGCGGTTTGCTTCATAGTGCATTGCTTAACCCACTGCGCCACCAGGGAGGCCCAGGTTTTGTGATTTTAACATGTGTGGAAGGAATAAAAGAATGGTTACTTAGATCTGAGTAGTCAACACAGTTCCAGGTCCAGAGACATGAGTTCAGAACTAGTTAACATATACTGCCAGTAAAGTTCTAACTTCAAACAACATGACATATTGAGGTGGAAAATTTGAATCAGATACTGAAACTTTTATCTGATACTTGGCCATCTTCATTCTTACGTTCTCTTACCTAATGGCACAAATTATTTGAGTTTGTCGCCATCATGAAATGACAAAGGAGAAGAACAATTGACATGAATTTAGAAAATAGGTGGTGGGGGTAGGGTGGTTTCCTTCTACTGGGTTGACTACACAGCAGCAGACAACTCAATCAGGCACTATTTATAACCAAGGAGAAGACGATCAAAGCAATTGTAACACTCCCCTCCTCACTCCAAGGACTCCTCTGAAATCATTTAGAAAAATGCCCCTCACTTCTCTTCGTATTGTGCTTACACTGCTTACACTTCATTTTCAGTGCCTGGAACTTTTATATTAATTTTCTGGACATTTCTGATTGCCTCCTCCCCTACAACATTTAATGGTTATTTGCATCATTCCACTCCGATTAAAATTTTTTCAAGACTAATTAATCTCATTCTCAATAATCATGTGTTTATATAGTAATGGAATAAACAATGATGACTAAATGATTTTGAGTGAATGAATACAAAGAACAGTCTGTCGATTTAGCATACAGACATTACATATTAATATGCATATTCCTGACATAGTAGCTCAATCTGAGATTTTAAGTAGAAGAAAGGAAGATTTTATGGGCAGTAGGGATTTTAGAGTATGTGAAATCAGCTTTAAGGTCAGCTACCTCCCAGGTTTTGTATATGTTCAACACTTCTATAAATCCTTATTTATTCCAGTGACAGGGAAATAAAATAGTAGGGATTTTTCTTTCATTGAATAAAAAATGAGAGTCTGATAATAAAAACTTGCTAAGTATTGAAGCAGACTGCCAAGGAAAGAGGAAGTCTTTTCTGAATACCGTTCTAATTTGTTTCTGACAACTTTCATGCGATCTTTCTTAGAGACAATACAAATAAAAAGTGAGTATTCAGGATACGATATATTTCAGTAGTGGAGTGCATAAGGAACAGTTAACACATGGCAATCATAAAGCTACTTTTAGGGATTTTTGATGGGAATACTTGTTAATAATCTGACTTAAAGTTTGGAATGTTTGTTGTATTTTTGGTTTGTTTAATATCCTATCTGATTATAAATTGGACATTTTCAATGCTGTGAGAGGAAGAATTGCCACAGTCGAATTTGAGAGTAAGGATTTAGTTTGTAAAGGTTGAAAATTAGCAAGGGCATCATGCTTCTTATCTATTTTGAAACCTAAAGATTAAAAACAGATATGAAAATCCCACAAATAGCTGAGATAATATCCCTGTCTGAATGGTTTGAAATTTTATATATTGAGAAGTAATTTGCTTGAATTATAGTGTAGGTTATCATCACATAAGGCAAACTGAATAATTTTCCCTTCTCAGATACTCTAAAAATCCTCAGTATGGAGAATATTTAATTTCCCAGCAAGGAAAAAAACATATAAATGATTCAGTAGCTGGTTCAAACTTGGAAACCAAAAAAGCATTGCATTCTTTCTGCTGCATCAATTTAGTATAAATTATGAAAAGAGCACAGAGTCATGCTTTGCTGACTATTGTGTCTTGAAAATTGCCTTGTACCTTTCATATCGTAATGCTTAACAAATCTCCATAAACTTTGTGTGATTTTTGAATTTGATTGGGCTACCGTAGTATGCTTAGGTCTCAGATGTCCAGTTTTCCAGAAGGGAAACTTCATTGTTTGCATTGCCTAGTCTTATTCTCTTTGGTGTGTCCATTCTAACATACATAAAACAACATGGCTGTTGGTACTGAATAGTATTATAGTAGCTTTCAATACTACTTCTCTATCTGCAAACACTGAGAGATGGAGAAGAAAGGTGGGAAATGGAGAAGGGATTCTTATTGTGTACCCTATAGCTAGGCTAATATTATCTGTCTATATCACATTTAATACAAGTCACTTTGTAATTCCTCTACATTAAAAAAAATTACAGATGTATTTTTACATACATTAAATATATATTTGTACATATATTGTACTGATTTTTGCTTTTTGTCCAGTGCATGCTTTCTCTCTTTAGGTGTAGTTCCCACAAAATTCCCACCACCATTTCACCCATGTACCATCACAACAGTCCCTTGTGTAAGAACACATTCCCTCCCATTTTGATCCTACTCCCACCCCTGCCCCCAGCAGAGTACATTTTTTATTGAAATGTTGCAAACATTTTCTCACCGTTGAAATTGAGCTAAATTTTATTTTCATCATCCTTATAGAAATGGAAGAGGTGAAATCAAAAGTGTAAATAACTTATGAAAACTTAAACAATTGGTGACAAAATGATGTTTATCTGATCTCCAAACCTACCTATCTTCTAGCTGTAGTTTCTAAGAAAAAAAATATATTTCTATCAAACACAAAACACAGCAGTTGAAAGGGTAAGACTATTACAAGATATATTTCATAATTACTGAACTGTAAGGATTCCTAATGGTCATAAGAAAATACATCAAGAAACAGTTTAAAGGGGATTGAGCCAAGAGTAGAGAAACAGAAAGTGTTCATATTTTAAAGTGATCATAAATTCTGTGAAGACTGCAATTTGTTGAGTCATGTGATTCTGTTTTTGTCAACAAGTTTCAATTTAATAGGTAAAATGACATTATTATTAGCTTTAAAATTTTTATCCTTGGGCCTCCCTGGTGGCGCAGTGGGTTAAGCAACGCACTATGAAGCAAACCGCAGCCCCTGAAGCACGAGTTCGATCCCTGCTGCCGGCCAGGGGGGAACCCACATGGCGCGGCAGACCTCTCCTGCTGTGCCCACTGCTCCCCTCAGCAGTGTACTTCTGTTGATCTGCCTGTTCTGCTCCCCGCTCTCTCTGGTGAATCCTCTCACCCCCCCCCCACACACCTCTGGCCTGTACCCCAGTGCTTGTATGCATAAATAAATAAATCTTTTAAAAAAAATTATCCTTTATTAGAAAGTAAGATAGAAAGATTTGGAAAAATTTTGTCTCCTCATTATTAAAAAGGTAGTCTTAAGGATAGCAGTTATTGAAATGCATTGATATTGCCCTTTTATATAATTAGTGATCAATTTTTTATGAAGTTCCACATACTTTAAAAATAAATTTACATTCAACAGTTCTGGAATTTATTGTTTACAGCTTCATATGCACTATATCCTTCTGCACTATTTTGTAATTATGTTTTCCAATTGCCTGAGAGAGCTGTATCACCGTGCCCTAGTTTTCCCTGCTAGTGTCTTATACTCAATAATTATGTGCTAGTCACACTACACTTTTTCAGTTTAGGATTTTCTTCTAGAATTGCCTCACCGTTCTTAAAATATTTTTCCTACCATTTTATCTTTTCCTCCTGTTGTGATTGTAATCCAGTTTCTATTTCTGTTTTATATTCATTCTAAAAATGGAAGTTTAAAAGTTTTATTTAAATGATTTTTTAAAAACTTATTTATATCTTTTACATCATTGTGTATTCCCCATAAAATTCCCACCACCAGTTCACCCATGAGCCATTATGCTCTTGGTTCATCATCCAAGAACCTTTGTGCTCTTCTTTCCTATTTTGATCCCTTTTCCTCCCCCACCCTCACAAGATGTCTCTGATTTATGGTTGCCTGTTATTTGTTTTATTTATTTATTGTTATTTTTTCATGATCCCTGTATGTTTCCCTTATATTCCTCCCATAAGTGAAACCATTCGATATTTTTTTTCTTTTTCATTCTGACTTATTTCACTGAACACGATCACTTAAAGCTCCATCCATGTTGCTGTGAATGGCATGAGTTTATCTTTTTGATTGCTGAATAGTATTCCACTGTGTATATATACCACACTTTTTAAAAATTTGAAATGTCTTTACTGGTATCTGGTAAGAATAATACAGTGAATATGCTAGGCTCATCTCCACATACTGATCATCAATTTACACCTAGACAAAGACAGTGATCACTTAGTGATGAATGGATAACTATTGAATCCATCAAGAGTGATGTCACAGCAGTGAGGGGTAGAAAGTCTCTACTTAAACTGTTGGAATGATACTAGGGCAATCCAACCCCGAGTGGGAGGGGTGGCTGCCAAGCAGAGTCTCTAGTGGTTAACTCAAAGGCACACACCAGAATCAGGGACATGGGGAAGGTGGGGCACCACTGCAGAACTAGAGGAGAAAGGGTATAGAGAGGTGATTGCCAATTTGAACCTTTGTCTCCCGAGTGAGAACAACTAGCACTGGAATGGCAGGGAAAGCCAGATCGAATCGCCTGTCTCTCTTTATGGAAGAGGCTGTTATCTGTAGGCTCTAGCTGTGAGATACAAAATACCTGCCTCCCCAGTCAAAATCCACCTCATGATTTAATTTTCTTCATGAAGGAACACTGACTTATTTGCATTAACATTTTGTATTATGAAGATTAATCAATTAGCTCAACTGATATTCAGAAGTGATTCTACCAATTACTTTTCTTACAACACTCATCACTGGGAGATAGTTACTGTCCATATTTTGGGAGGGTTGATTTTTGAGCAACTGAGGCCTGGGAAGTATATGCAGTAATAGCAATGGAAGCTCAAATGCACACGGCACTTGTCATGTACCTGATTCTGTGCTAGTGAACTTACAATAAGTCATTCAATCCATGCAACTATGGAAGGCAGTAACTAATAGTAACCTCTTTCTACAGATGAAGTCAAGGCATGGAGAATGGTAGTGAGCAGAGAACTGTTATCTGAAGTTAAATAGCTAGTAAATTGTATACTAGGGTTTGCACAGAGACATTTTCTCTCCTGAGTCTATGTTTAGTCACCATATTTTACCACCTCTCGAATGCTCTGTATCATCTTAGAATGGAATCAACAAATGAATGTCGACATGATCACTTCATGCAAATTTGAACAAACCAAACCCTACTACATGATAGATTTCTAGATCTCATTGTGTCTTCCATGGGAAAATTGAGTTAATAGTTTCACCCTGCCATTGTAATTTCTACCTGATATGTGACAGGAGCTCTTTTAATTTTAAACATGATTACATGACTTAAGGGGTGATTTTTCCATAGGTTCCTTTTTCTGTGGAGATAAAATCCCTCTAATACAATTTGGGGAGAGGAATATAAAACATGAATTAATGGTTCCCACCCAGGCCCTATGGCGTAAGTCTATAGAAATGATGAAAAGACTATTTTGTGGGGGTTGACCTCATATGCTCTTAGGTAGGAGAGAAGAAAATCAAACATTAACTGAGTTCATAAAATTTAAGTTCATTTGTTACATTAATTGTTTTGGGCTTGTTGCCTAAAAATATATACCCCTAGAGTTGCGATCAGCTCTTTCAACTGTGAAAGTAACCTGATACAGCTGGGGAGCCCTACCTGATATTTTCATGTTTTAGTTTGATATATGAAAAGCATCATCAGCTGTTGATCCATTACTGAAGAAAGATTAAAAATAGCCCCTGCTTCCTTCTTCATTGATTGACTGGAAGACCTATAATGATTTGACATTAGCTTAAATATTTTCAAAAGTAGCCCACACATGGCTATGGCATTTACTCTTGTCTTCATATTGAAGAAAAGATTACCAGAGGAATGTCATAGATGAAGTGACCTTTTAGATAGTATCAGTCTACCAACACACTCATTAATATTGTGAAAAAATGAGACTTGTGAATTTACTCACATCTGTGAACTTGTCACACTTTTTGGCAATTTTCCTCAGGCTAAGTTTATTATTCCAGTGGCAGAAAAACTTCTCTTCATTAGACTAATCATTACCTAATAGGCTATCATTAAGACTCTAGGAGCAGGACATATCTTATAATTATTGATAAATGATTAACTCACATATATGGTGAAAAGTTCTGACTTAAAGTATAAACCAACATACTTTGTCAGTTTTCTTTTGACTGAAGGGGATTTGCTATTACTGAAGTAACCAAATATTTGAAACCAAATTGTCAACAATTATTTGTTGTTAAAGTAGCTGCTCTTTCCCATAAAACACTGGTGTATTGCTTTGATGTTAGGTAAGAGGAATTAAGGGATAGGCTTTGTCTAAAATTTTCTGCTCTTTAAAACTAACTCATCTGCTCTTGTGGATTTTGTGCCATGCATGCTTTAAAGATCTGACTGCACTTAACTACTAAAGAGACTGATCTTTCCCAGTGAGTTTTAAGCAACAGTAAAATGTGTTCGCAGTACATTTTCTTTCTTAAAATTAAATATTCCTTTTGATTGTATACCTCTAGCTGAAGAGCCCAAGATTTTAACTTCCTGTCCCTTTACTTTTTATTCTTGAGGTGTCTTTTGGCATCTCACTTAATGTAAACAGGAAAGGAGACATGGGCAAAATACACACAGAATGGGGAAGTCCAAAATTTGAGAAATTATCTTCCATTGGGTTAGCCCAAGGAACTGCACGATCAAGTCTAGGCTGTTAAAATGTGGCTTTAATGGAGTGAGTTTCAAAATGGGGATTTCCAGACTAGTAGATCTCACCTCACTGTGATTATCCCTAGATGAACATAGGGATGGTCTCATGTAGGACATTTCTTCTCAACAATGAACATTTTGTTAACTCAGTCAGTGTAAGTGACCTTCTGTATGTTGTTAAAGTGCTTTGCAATCTAGTGTAGACAACAGAAAATACCGTGATTAGTTGATAAAGGTATTTACTGCATCCGTAGGGGAACATAAAGGAGAGTGAATGGAAATACTCTGGGATCAGGTGATATCTGAAGCCTACTTTAGATTTTACCAGCTGGAAAATGAGATGATCTCTGTGGAAGGAAGCTCAGAGAGATACAGGATATTGTGTGCTTGGCTATAATAACTGAATGATAGAAATTTTCAATAGCTGATATTGAAATGACAGCACCTGAAGTAATATTATTAAGCCATTAGGATAATATTTAGATTGACTGATAATTTGATTTCATAAAAGCATTTTGATAGTACTGGATTATTCTCTAAGCAAATGTCTTCACTAGCTAGTGAAGATGAAACCATGGCTACACAGGGTCTCTGTGCTTATCTCTAAAACAGTAAGTTATGAATCAGATAAGAGAATCTATATTTAAGAGTAAGCTAGAATCTAAGGCATGCCTAAAATGAAGTTTAAAATGTATACTGTGTCTCAAATTTAGAATTGCCTTTGCTATCTTAGATTTTTTTTGGGTGTAGAAGCTGCAAACAAACCAGTTGATCCTTCACAGGGGGCAGAAATCACAGAAAACAATTTGCAAGTATTTTTAGATGCATAAGGTAAATTTGAACTTTTTGGATAAAGATTTTAATATAAGCTTTAGCTTATTTTATACATCCTCACTTGCATACACAATAATATTCAACATGGTGCCTGAGAAACAGCAAGAAGGACAATCCCATCTCTCGATGTCATTTTCCAAATGGTTCTGTCTTTCACTATCTTTATTTTTTAAATATAAGAACTAGAAGCAATTATTTGGCAGTGGTTGTCCTAGACCATCTAGAGTTCTACAAAATAAGCCTGTGTATAGGAATATCTAAGAATTGTATCCTCAGTGCCCATTATATTTGTACACATGATGTTCTGGGTGAACATGGCGTCCGAACACATGTGCATTGTGGTCAAGAGAAAACATGAAAGGATTTCAGAAGAAATAGCAGATATCCAGGAAACTAAAATTTTAAATTTATACAGTATTAAATTTATACAGTATTACTTTATGACCTAAATGAAAGGGAAAATATGCAGAATAAAATTGTTTAGTAGTAAGTGTGAATTTTAGAAAAGCAATACATATATACCTATATATATTAGATTATATATAATATTAGATATATATATATAGATTGGAATATAATTCTGATTAGCCAAAGAAACTTTAATTGGGCATAACTTTTTTCAAGTTTTTTTTTTTATTGAATTGTTTCAATAATTTGCTATTGGCTACTTGTATAAAAATAAGTATTCCTGTTTAGTGCAACCCCAATGGACATCACCATAAACTTTTGATGAAGATGTATATGGTAATGTGTACCTATTTTAAATAAACATAGGTTTTCTGATATGAAGGTATGTGTGGGGGAAAGTATGTTTTAAGTAACTATAGGTTTTCTAATGTCAGTTACATTTATTTACATTAGTTATTAAGAATGAAGGTGTTGATTCATAGAATATGGACATGCATAGTAAAATAAGGTAGCTTTTTTTTTAAAAGAGATTTATTTATGCATACAAGATCTGGGTACAGGCCAGAGGTGCGGGGTTAGGGGAGAGTGAGAGGAGTCACCGGAGACAGAGTGGAGAACAGAACAGGCAGATCAACTGAAACACAGTGCTGAGGGAAGTAGCAGGTGATACTGGAGAGGTCTGCTGAGCCATGTGGGTCCCCTCCCTGGCTGGGGATCCAACTCATGTTGCCATGGCTGTGGCTAGCTTCATAATGCTCCACCCTAACCCCTTGCACCACCAGGAAGGCCCAAATAAGGTATTTTAAAAATAAAATTGCTTTAAGAAAAAAT
The DNA here is from genome assembly GCA_019455555.1 of Galemys pyrenaicus. NCBI lineage: Eukaryota > Metazoa > Chordata > Mammalia > Eulipotyphla > Talpidae > Galemys > Galemys pyrenaicus. The sequence goes on along the minus strand of JAGFMF010011577.1, from coordinate 2,205,046 downwards.
ATTTTTAAATTCCTAAATAATTTGTTGACAAAACTTGTGAATGATTTGGAGTTTGGGGACAGGTAGCTTTAAGGGTAATATCAAGGGCCTCCCTGCTGGCCTAGGGTTTGAGTCTCAGTGCTACCACACTGATTCAATCCCTGGCTAGGAAGCTGACCCATCTATGGCGCAGCAGACCTCCTCTGTCTTGCCAGCTGCTCCCCTCAGCAGTGTATTTCAGTAGATCCGTCTGATCTGTTCCCCACTCTCTTTCTGCTGAATCCTCTCACCCCTCCCCCATATCTCTGGCTATACCCCAGCTCTTCTGCACAAAAGTAAATCTTAAAAAATAGTTTTAAAGGTAGGTGTACTGTAAGTAGATTGGAATGTAATGATCTACTCAATAGACACACCATTATGTTAATTAAACTACTTGTAGTAAAAATGAAAATTTTGTAGCTTGGGGATATCAAAGATTGCTTGACTCAGTTCATTGACTGAAATTTCAACAGGAAGCTTCTTGTCTTTAAAATTGGTGCAAAGGAGGTTATTTTCTGTTAAGAAAATAAATAGCTAGTGACATTTGTGAGTGTTCTGAAGCACTTGGTACTGTGTCTGGGTTTATGAATTTATCATTACAAATTTAGTTACTTTGTATCATCTGCTGGAGAACACTTCTCAGCCAATTGATAAATTATTTTTTTAGAACTTGTATAAATCTTTGCTGATTTCCTACAACTAACACCCTATCTTCCATATATGGTGAGGAGCTACAATGTAAATTAAAAAACAAAACCCATAATTATTACTACTTCAGGGGGGAAGAAATATTATTAATAAAATGTACAGTCAACATTTTATTTTTCTTCACTAATACTTAATTTAGAAGTTGCTTTCTTCAAATTAAATGTTCACACTTGTCTATGTAATCCTTCCCAGTTTTGAAGCATACTTGAGGAGGAAGAGGAGAACAAGGCAGGATTATAAATACATACACACACATCATGATGAATACTATTAGGCAAATCATTCCTTTATGTCCCAGTCTTTCATAGTTGCACACAAAGGCAATGAGCAACACGGATTAAATTATTGATCAAGTTTATTCTCTGTGTGATTTTGAATCAATGCAGATAGAGAAAAGAATAGCTACATTTAGTATGAAAATCCAAGTAATGTTGTTATCTTATTCAAATTGACTTATGTGGGACACAAAGGACCATCATCTGCAAAACTCAAAATAATAAAACTAGAAGATGTGACTGAGAACAAAATAGGCATGATTTCTTTCCCATATATCCCCAATTCACCAATTCCTTAGTGACATAGAATTGGAATTAATATAGGGACAATATATCTTTGGAGTAAATTTCACATGCATCAAGTATATGTGGTTATAAATAATACATGATTCAGTCAATAATGTAGGCCAGCCAATTTAATATTTACTCTTAATAAAGAATAGAATTGAAATAACATTTTTTATTTGAATTGTTATTCCCATTGCGATAGAAACTGAAAGGGGAAACATTTTCTGAAAAGACCAAGTTAAGAGGACTTCTTTAAAAAGTAGCACTTTAAAAAGTTATATCCCTAGTTAGAAATACACATATTAGAAACTGCACCATGAGATACAACCTAAATTAGTCAAAAAATTAAAGCATTCTTCATAAAAGTACATGAAAGACCTGTACACTGAAAACTATAACTGATTGTAAAATGAAATAGAAGACACAAAGAAGTGGAAAGATATCTGTGTTTAAGGATGGAAAAACTAACATTGAATGGCCATCTTACCATACACAGTTTTAATGGAATTCCTATCAGAATCCAATGTCATTTTTCAAGGTAATAAAGCAATGCTAAAATATGTATTGAACCATAAAACCCCCAAATATCCAAATTAAACCTGAGATAAAAAGGAAAGTGAGCTATCATATTCACTGACTTCAAACTATACTGGAAAGCCATAATCAGTCAAACAGTATGACAGGGGCATACTCTTATTCCAATGATCATTGTACTAGAACTGAGAGTTCAGAAATGGTCATATATGGAACATTAAAGACAAAGGAGGAAAAAGCATTCAACAAATAGTGTGGTAAACTGGACAGTCACATGTAAAAGAATGTAACTAGACCACTACATTACAGCATACATAAAAACTGACTGAAAATGAAAGACCTGAAGGTATGACCTGATATTATAAAATACTTAGAAGGAAGTATAGGCGACATACTCCTTGATGTCCGTATAGAGATGTCTTGGTGTGACAGTCGCATCTCTGTGAAAGGGGGAGCATCATTGTGACACAGTGAACAGGTGCCTTTCTCCCCACTTCCACTTACTTGCAGTCACCTAGGACTACCATTCCCAGCATTCCAAGCTCAAGAGGGGGTAGCTACACAGGAGTGAAGTGACTACATAAATTCAGGTGGAACAAAGGAAGAGGAAGGAAACACATAGAGAGAATTAGAGGAGAGATACATGGTGGGAAAGCTGCTCCTGGGGCTTAAGCATTTTCTCAGACACTGGCAGCGATTTTTTTGAGTCTGTGATGGATTTTATGTTACATTTTGAATTTCAGGATTTTCCTTCTGTCCTGGCTCTCTGGGCCCACTGAACCCCTTTCTTGAGTTTCCCACCAGAAGTTTCCTTAAACTTGTGGCAAACCTCAGCCACCTCACTTTAGGTCAAGCTTCGTTGGCCATGTTTTTTCTCACAAGGGGGTGCGTTATTTTCAGACTTTGATCAGGAATTGGCTATTTGAAATCCTTTTTTCTCTTCTCTATGTCCTTTGAACAAGAAAGATCTTTCACACTAAAAGTATACTATCTTTGCCTTGTACATACAGATGACAGAGCCCTTTTAGAGTGTGTGGCCCCTAATTGTTTGGGGTCTCTAGGTACCCATTGGTTGTGCTGTTACAGCAAAAGGAACAGAAACAAAAATAAATAGACTGCATAAAACTAAACAGTTTCTGTGCAGGGATTTTTTCCAACAATCACAACTTTGAGTTTATATAGGTAGGAATAGTGAGTCTATTCATAAAAAAAAATATTATTTTTTTTGATAGTGAAGACAATTATTTTAATTGTTTTTATAGGATTTGGATAACAATGAAGAATGTTAATTGGTAATCTCTCAGATGGAAAGCAGATGCAGTTATGTCACAGAATAGCCTATCAGAATCTTCCAGTTTATCAAGAAGCAGAAAGTCTTTTTTCTCTCTGAGTAACAGAAAGCAGTCAGTTTAGTTAACAGACGATTTAGCATCACCTTATGACAAAATTTAAAGCATTTAGGAAGATGTTACTTACTAAGTACCTGTTTTGCGGTATTATGTTAACACTTGAAATACTATTT
>JAGFMF010011577.1:2112282-2201441 GCA_019455555.1 Galemys pyrenaicus | reverse complement strand
ACTGTAATAATAAAGGCCTAGTGACTTCATATTTTCACATGAAATCCCAGTTAAGCTATACATGCACAGTACTATGTTATTTTGGTAACACAGGGACACGATTTAATGATTCTAATGTTTATGGCACCTGACTTGTAAAAAAAAAATTCAATGTTATTATTCTTGATGGGGAACTCTTGGCATAAATTATTCTGACTTAAATTTATGTTGGTACTTTTTATGTGCAAAGGAATGGGTTTTGTGCTGGGTGTTAATTTCTTTCTTAAGAATGCTCTTTGAAGATGCAAAGGTGGGGTGTCCATTATTAGGCTTCTTGGCCATTAGTGGGTGTTGCAAAGGGTGATTTTACCCAGAAGTAGCAGATTTTTTAATAGGCGTTTCACACACCTCAAGTCTATGTAGATGGCTTTGCATGCTAGACTGGGGAGGAGGGGTCCTCAGAAAAATTTATATTATGTTCACAGATATGATCATAGAAACCAAGTCTGTGTGAGAGAGACAGAAAGAGGTGATGATACTAGAGAAGAGAACCAGGAAGGGCCATGCAAGTGGTCTCTAGAAATTGGAAAGAACAAGGGACTCAATTTTCTGAAAGAGGGTAGTCCTTCTAACATGTTAATTTTAGGACTTCTGATTTCTAGACCTATAAGACAAGAAATCTGTGGTGTTCTAAGCCACTAAATTGGATAACTTGTCAGAGTAACAATTAGAATGTTATATAACAGGTAACCCCAAAAGATCAGGGATTGTGTCTCTAACTCAATGAGGAACTTCTGCCTGCCATAGAATAGATGCCTAAAAGTCATTTTGTGTGATTATTTCATCAAGAACATTTAAATTATGGGTAATAGACAATAGTCAGTATGATTGATTAGGAAATGATTAAGACATCAAAGAAGACAGTTTAAATTGGAGAATTAGATTTATACTTTACAACTGTATCTCTTGTGGGTGTGAACTAATCTGGGGAGGTAAAGAGGGATGGTGGTGGCAGGAAGAGAACAAAAATGTTTTCAAAAACGTACAGCAAGATGCCATATGTCCAGAAATGGAAACCAAGGGCAGAGGTGACAAGGATGCAAAGGAAATTGTAACTGAATGCAGATAAGCAGACCTGAGGAGTTGATGGGGGATTAGCTGGACAGTGGATTCCAGCTTGAATTTGCTTATTAGCTTCTGGTGTGACCTTTAAGAGATATCACATTATTGGTAGTTCTATTGCTCTATTGTAATGCAGAAAAAAGGACAAGTATCTGTTGATAAAATACGCTATAATTGGCTCACATTTGGCAAAAACTTAACAGCAAAAAATTGCACTACAGTGACTTTTCTGAGATGTCAATGAGTACTTATTTATTGGTCACTATGCTAATATTTATGCTTCTTTTGCCATTTACCTCTTTGTTATTTGAGGAAAATCAAACTTTATGCTTTTTATTTTCTTCTGTGAAATGCCATTATTTCCTGAAATGGCTCTGTTGCACTTAAAAGGAAAGCTTATTAAAGAGCTCTGTTTTCTTTGTTTCAAATTGTCTTATAAAAAAGTACAACAGCTGCAGGACAAGACTATAAATGAATGATATTACTTAGTTCATAGCTTTCAAATACTGTGACTCATTACAAACCCTGATGGGTAAATCGCCTGGTATCTCAATTTCAATATAAAGAAATGGAGGACAGATACTCTACTTGGCTGCTGTCCTGTTGGTCTAAAGAAATTTGTAACAATTTCACAGAAAAATAAGTTTATTTTGTCTCCATTTGCCAATGCAGGGGGAAAAAGCAGCTCTATTTTCAATTACTTTTTGTTAGTGTATTTTGAATATATCAGTGAAATTTTTCACTAAAAATTAAAGTCATCCTCTAAAAGAATTAAGTGATATTCTTTACATCAGCATAACACCTTTAAAAAAAGGAAATATTTAATGGAAATCTTGTCAACTTTCATTGTGTCTCTCTTAATCATCAAGAAATGAATTCGACTGTACATAAAAGTATGTATGTTATTGAGGGTGTAGGTATACAGTCATTTGTTGTGATGGAGCTGGTGACCTGATCTAATTCCTATTGGAGAGGAATTCAAATGCAAATGAACAGAGGTGGCTTCACCATTAGGGAAACTCTAAATAATACAGAAACTCTGCATTATTTAAATTTGGATTTATTCACATCTAAGCAATGTCAGAAACTTGGAAATTTTTCTAGAATTTCCCCTCTGTAGGAACAAGGGTGATATTTTAATCAGCCTTGCAAATGAACACAATGTTACCAAGTAGGGAAGAGAAAAAAGGCAGCTCAAGTGAAGGTGTAAGTTAAAAGGTGTGGGCTGTTACAGGCTGCAAGACCAGGTAGAGGAGATGTGGTCAAAAAAATTTCTAAGTTAACCTGTGAAGGATTTGGTCTGGCATGTGAAAAATGTGGAATTTTTCTTTTTGGGGCATTTCACCAGATGAAATTTAAGATCATAGAACACTTTTTTAAAAGGAGAAGGAAAGATATCTTTGTAGGCCACCAATCAGTCTGGTGGCAAAAAAGTCAATGACATTTCTAAGTATGAAGGCCTATTGCAAGATAATAGTTGTGTATTTTACTTAAGCTGGTGAATTTTATTCTAACAATCAAAGATACAGGGAAGCCACTGAACACAGCTGAAAATCTGGGGGAAGAAATGCGTTTTATCAACGCTGACTTATTTTCATTTTTCATCATTAAGAGTGTACAACATAACTTCAGGAGGAGATTTTAGTCACGTTGGACAGCAGAAATGCCTAGATACTTTGCAGTCTTCAGTATGAAAAGAAACAAAAACAAAACTGTAACACATACTAGTTCTCTCCCCTCTGTCAGCTTCTTGGATATTGCCTCTCCTAGCCATTATGTGATTATTAGTTCATGAGGAAATGGAAGTGGGCGTTTGGGTAAATTCTACCATTAAAACACATAAGCTGATAATAAGTATTAGAGAAAATGTATTGTTCATTCAGAAGTAATGCATTATTCCAAATTCTGGAAACATATTACTTTTCTATAATTAATATAAGGCATTATAATGGAGGCTTTCTATTTCTAGGCATTTATTTAAAAGATAGAAATTTCAATGAGTGGAAAGAGGTAGTGATACCAAGTTCTGAATGCACAGCATTTATTTTTTTTTTAAAGATTTTTTTTTTTATTTATGCATACAAGCACTGGGGTACAGGCCAGAGGTGTGGGGGGGGGTGAGAGGATTCACCACAGAGAGCAGGGAGCAGAACAGGCAGATCAACAGAAGTACACTGCTGAGGGGAGCAGCGGGCGAGGCAGGAGAGGTCTGCCGCACCATGTGGGTCCCCTCCTTGGCCGGCAGCAGGGATAGAACTCGTGCTGCAGTGGCTGCGGTTTGCTTCATAGTGTGTTGCTTAACCCACTGCGCCACCAGGGAGGCCCTGAATGCACAGCATTTAATAAAGATCATTATTACTATTTTTCTTATCATAGTTTGATGTTAAGAACTTGATTCTTTGGGAAAAATATACAAAATTAGACATTAAAACGTTTGATAAATGAATCTAACCTATATTTGGCAGTGGCTATATTAACTATGTATATATGTACACTTTTTCTTAACTGTAAGAAATATTTTTTAATTAAATTGACCCACTAAAACTTCCTAAAGACTAACTACATGCCACTAAATTTCTTAGTCACTGGAAATATAGCAGAGAGCAAAAATATCCATTCCTATAGAGCTTCATTTTCATGGGGAAAATCAGAAAGTGATTAATAAACTATTCATATCAGTTCATTATATAAGTTATGAGGAAAAAGAAACCAGGGTGAATGTGATAGAAAAATGAGGATCCTAAAATAGGCAATCTGAGAAGTCCTTTCTAATAAAGCATCATGTGAGCAGAGACCTGAAAAGAAATAACTTAAGGCTATCTGGGAAAAGAGCTTTCTCCAGGTTTACAGCCACAGGTGCAAAGGTCCTGTGGTGACCTGTTGATTAGCCTGGTCATTTATCTCCAGGAGGTCAGTTGTGTGGGACAGATCAGCAAGACTGATGGTGGTAGAAGCTGAGACACAATTTTGTGTAGTACTTGAAGTAAAATAAGTTGAGTTTGGAAATTCCAAGTAGAAGATTATCATGACTTGGCTTCCATCTAACACTTGTGGGGACAGACTCTTAGAGAAGGAATGGAGGCTATAGCAGTGATGCAAATGAAAGGTCGTAGTGGGTTAGGCTAGGATGATTATAGTGGGAGATTTTTAAGAATAGTTAGAAGTATGCTATGAATAGTGAACCTTCTAGCATTTTTGTGGGATTGAGAATGTGAGAGCAAAAGAGATAAATTGGTTTCAGCATGAACATAGGTAAAAGTGAAATTATTTTCAGCATGATTCAGAATAGCTTAGAGGTGGAAACATTCTCCCCACTCTACCCACTCCCCCCCCAAAAAAAAAGTGAAATTACTTGTGAGTTAGGAACTTGGGAGAGAAGCAAATTTGGAGGCAACAAAGAGACAAAAGAATAATCAAACTTGATTCGCCTATGAGGGATCCAAAATGGACAGGTCACATAAGCAGATGATGTGTCGGTTTAGATTTCTGAAGATAGGCTAGAAGTGGAGATTGAGATTTCTTACTACTCCTAAGTTTCTGAGGAGTTTGTAGGCAAGCGATGCAGGTGATTAAACACGAGAAGACCACCATTAAGCAGTAATCTGTAAATAACTGCTTACAACAATTACAAATGAAAGTAAGAACTTCTGAAAGAGATTAGGCCAGAAGTCTAGATCCTACTTCATGAGATGGGTGACCTGGGGAAAGTCCACCCTTTTTCTCCTATGAGACTGCAAGGAAGCTTATACCACAGCCAACATGTTGGTGTCAGACAAGACTGAACAGATACTGTCATCCCTGCCAGGCTCCCAAAGGAATGTCATCCACATGGGGACCCTGGCTTCCACTTTGCTCTTCAACACTAGAGTAGTGTCAAAGATGACTTGTGGAAAGGGAGGCCTTGACAGAGAGCACCACACTTTTCTGGAGATACTGGTGATCTAGTGAGGAGCTAGACCCCGCATGAAATAATGAGGCAGAGCTCCACTGGAGGGTCAACAGCATAAGTGGGGGACTGGGCATCCCCCCACACCTATACCAAGAAAGAGGATACTCCTCAATGGGGGTAGCATCATTGGAAACTCAGAAAAACAGATAGTTTGAGTAGGATCTAGAGTTTCCTAAAATATCATATCCATAATGCCTTGGTTTCCACTGCAAACTACTCATCACACCAAGAACAGGAAGATGTCAAATGTAATAATATTTTAAAAAAGACAATAAACACAGAGAGCAAGATGGCAGAGATGTTAAGGTCACCTGACTGTGCTTCAGTTCAGTCATCATGAAAATACTTCAAGCAGCAGTTACAGGCCTGCATGAGGCAGACAAAAAAAGGAGTCTGCAGAGAAACAGACCATATCAAGAAGTCAGTGTGGTAATACAGTAAGCAGAGAAGTTACTGTAAGTGAAAAGAATATCACAATGATACAAATATGAGAATGTTTCAGGTGCCTTTTTTAAGATGGAAAGGTTTTGGCTTGAGAAACAGAGCGAGCCATTGGGGAAATCAAGCCTGATGGCAGACGGCAGAAAGCAATGAAACAAGAAATGAAAGATGTTCTTCAAGCCAACAATTAGCTGATGAGAATTGTTAGTGAAGATTCATAGGTGCAACTGTTGGAGGAACATTTGAAAGCACAAATGGATTTAAGCTACGGCTCTACATTTAAGTAAATAAATTAGTTGATGAGATAGGACACACACGCAGATGCCTTTAAAGAAAACGAAGTCTACTTGATGACTTGGGAATGAACAGTTTAACACAATACATTTAACCTCAGGTTTGGGGATGTAGTTTTAGCTATGTCACACACTGACTTTTCATTTAAATAATAGTCAAAAACGTTAACATATTCTGTCCCTTGCACATGCCAACCTCCAGTCTACAGACAGCAAGATAATTTCATTTTCATGTGTTTATCACTCACTGTATGGTAATCAGGTAACATTACTTTAATTCTAGCAAACGAACAGGAAAGATTCCAGGTGGACTTCACTGGTTAACGATACATTTGAAACCAGGGAAGGTAAATGCCATGCAGCACGGAGGAAGATGGATGTTTTGGAATGTTTTGAAGGCTGTGTTGGAGGTTTACGTCATCTCACATCACAAGGCATTATGTCTAGTCCTGCCACATGCTGTGCTCCATGCCCTGATGCCATCCTCCCGATATTGTTCTCAGACTTGCCAACATACCAAAAGTAGTGATTTGTGCAATATTCACATGGGGGTAGGGATTTAAATTCACTCATCATAGTCATTGGAATTATATTAATTTGTTAATTTCATTACTATTAGTTGACAATAGATTTTATAATTAAAACCTAACATTAAAATAATTTAAGTTCAACATGGGAGATCCATAGGATAGTTTTTCCTTCAAAAATACTGACTTAAGTTGTTCAGCAGAGGACTTGTCTTGTGCCATCAGAGGTTTAGAGAGCACCTAGGAGATGAATTGCAGCTGGGAGAGGGTGGACCAGGCAGGCGTGTTAGATCATCAATGTAATCAGGCTGTGGTGATGAGAATGTGAATTATGAGCAGCAGTGGGAAGACAGTGGAAAGAGTTGAAGGACCTGTTGGTTGGTTTTGGAACTGGTAAATAACAGAAATGAACCAGTGGTGGGGGAAATCTGATTATGGAGGAAATATTTTTGTTGTTAATTTTAGAAAAATGACGTAAATCAAGCAAGAGGCATAATAAAACACCATCCTTAAACCCAGGGGAAGTAAATGAAATTAATATTATACATTGAAAATGATTTTAAAATGGAAGGAGTTAAATGAGACTGAAAAATTCCAAAGGAGCCCAGTAGTGATTAGAGGACAAGATGACATGGATGGAAATCCAAACAATATATAACGACCAGCAGAGAAAAGTGAATTAATGAACCCTGAAAAATTAGGCCCATAAAATGTGGAGTAAAGTAGATGAAAATTATAAATTTCCTTAAAGATAAGCAATTCATCATTATGGACTTCTAGGTGAGTTTTAAAATCTGCAGAGTATCAAAATTCACTGAAACATGCAAAGCTTATGATTCATTTTAAAATTTGTATCTTAGATGAACAGTTGTAGCTTGATCTTGCAAGAGTTCTACATAGGAAAAACTACAATTTGTGTAGATAACAGTATTTATTATTTCACTATTATACTATTTATACCTGGCTAATGCATGTTGTTAACACTTGTTCATTCCGACAAGAGGTTTTCTTACATGCTTGACTGAGTGGAGTCTAATTGTAGACCCAGAATAGTGATTGTTTCTTTATCACTTTAGAAGATACCTCATCAGAGGTATCATTTGACCAAAAAGACATCTAGAAGACCACATAACATGTAATTATATAAAACTTTTACAGCTAGATCAACCTAATGTATAGTCACTGATGTCAGGTGAGTGTCTATGTCTGGGTGGTATTAATGGGCAGGATGTGGGGAACATTGTCTTCTGGGACTACAGATGGACACACCCAGAGATGTGTGTCTAAATCCACTAGGTGGGCACTCAAGGTGAGAGCACTTGATGTATACTGCCACATGAATATTTAATCTCATTAGAAATTTTTGTACAAGATGAAGGAATAAGGAATCACTCTGTACATCAGTGTAGCCAATAGAGATGGCAGGAATGTAAGACTTTACCCCTCAAGGAGGGCAAACAAAGGTGACATGCGGTGTGGCTTGAAATTATTTTTTTACCTGCTTCTGAAAAATTTTGCTTCAAAATTCAATGCAGGGCCTCCCTGGTGGTGCAGTGGGTTAAGCAACACACTGTGAAGCAAACCGCAGCCACTGCAGCACAAGTTTGAACCCTGCTGCTGGCCATGGGGGGAGTAGACCTCTCCTGCCTCGCCCGCTGCTCCCCTCAGCAGTGTACTTCTGTTGATCTGCCTGTTCTGCTCCCAGCTCTCTGTGGTGAATCCTCTCACCCCCCACACACACCTCTGGCCTGTACCCCAGTGCTTGTATGCATAAATAAATAAATCTTAAAAAAATCAATGCAAAAAAAAATAAAGCTCCCTGACTCTCCAGGCCCCCCAAAATGAAAAGTGAAAGGAGTTTTTCTATCCATGCAGGAAGGAAGACTTTTCTGGTTTAACTGTGAACAGAAAACTAGGTTTGCTCTTCTACCTTTTCCCACAGTCAATCACTTCTCTGCCAGCTTGACTGGTTTCTGAAGCGGCACTAGTGCCATCCGTACAAATGGTGTGCTCAGGCTAGAGTGGGGGTGCATCACATTATTCACCTGCTTTGGGGGACACCACATAACGATCTTCCACATAGCAGGGAATGTAGAACTCGAGGCACTGCAGTGATTCTGAGTCAAGGGGATTCGACAAAAGGGAGCCCAAGTGATGTTAAAACTGAATAATCATATCCTCATCAATGCCCTAATGAATGTATAAAGAAATTAAACTAGTCAATTGAATTAATTGCAGGAGGCAACCTTCCGGCAAAAGCAAATGAATTGATTCAACTAATTTGTGCCCTCTCTCTGTTTTTACTTAAGATGGAAATTTTGATTAAAAAAGATATCCATTTCTAGTATTCCCACCTGGATGGATAAAAGAGAATTTGAATATTATGTCTTATTCAGAGTCTGATAACAGCTAATTGCTTGGGATATTAAGTTCTTGCTTATATATTATTTAGAAGAACACATGATTGTTAAACTTATTTCGGTTAATCGCTGAACATCTATTTATTTATTTTTTAATCACTGAACTTTTAATAGTCTCTTCCCCAGAACACATCAAGAATATGGCTGAGGGATACCACATTGGATTTAAAATTTATTTTGAGGGGCCTCCCTGGTGACACAGCAGATTGAGCGCTGCTCCGTGAAGCAACTGCTGCACAGTAGCGCGAGTTCTATTCCTGGCCAGGGAGGGGACCCTCATGACACAGCAGACCTCTCCTGCCTCACCCGCTGCTCCCCTCAGCAGTGTATTTCAGTCAATTTGTCTTATCTGCTCCCCACTCTGTCTCTGGTGAATCCTCTCACCTCCCTCGACTCTGGCCTCTACCCTAGCTCTTGTGTGTATAAATAAATCTTTAAAAAATTATGTATTTGGCTTCACTCTGGTAGGAATCAGTTCAGGAATATAAACGCTAGTTTTGAACGTATCTAGTCACTTGTGAGTGTCTAGTATTATGACAGCTCTACATGCAGTGGTGGATGGAGTTTGGTTAAGGATGGAGAACTAGGATTTCTAATTTGGGTTCTTAATACCCTGAGAAGGAGAAAAAGGAGAAGGCAGTTAAGAAATTTTGGTAGTGAGGCAGGTAGACTCAAAAGGTTAGCAATGGGAAGGACTTTAGAGGCCTCATCATCAGTGGTGTCAATCTGACCTACAGGCCAAATCTAGCATATTCTGAATGGTCCTGGAGTGAAATACAAATTTTATAGATGAATAGATGCAATCAATTTGATGATAGGGAATATTAACTTTAGCTCCTAGTCAGCAAAAACTATCTTTCCTAAAAATGAAATTTTTTTCCAGTTGACATATATAACAAAACAAATGTTTATTATTTTAAATTATGTCAAGGAAAACTGGCTTACTTTTTTATATAAATTTCTGCATAAAATTCTTGAGTTTGCTGTTTCTCCCTTGAAGCCTAGAATATGACGCTCTGGGGAAATGTTGGCCGATCTCCATCCTAGAGTAGCAGGTGTTTCCTTAATCTTTGCCATGAGTCAGGATCATCCAGAAGCCTTGCAGATATCTTGTTCATGTCCTGATGCAGGGCCCAAGAATTTGCATTTCTAACAAGTTCCCAGCATTTGCTGAGACTTCTTGCTATGGGTGCACCGGTTGAGAATCAATGATCAAAACCAGTCCCCACATTGGAGGAAACTGAGATGGAAGACATGATGTCACTTACCAGGTCACTGCTACAAAGTGGCAGAACCACATTTCAGATAGAGTTTTGTGGTTTTTTTGTTTGTTTGTTTTTAAAGATTTATTTATTTATGCATACAAGAGCTGGGGTACAGGCCAGAGGTGCTAGAGGTGAGAGGATTCATCAAGACAGAGTGGGGAGGAGAACAGGCAGACTGACTGAGACACTGCTGAGGGGAGCAGTGGGCACAGCAGGAGGGGTCTGCTGTGCCATGTGGGCCAGCAACCTGGCCAGCAGCAGGGATTGAACTCGTGCTGCAGTGGCTGCGGTTTGCTTCACAGAGCATTGATTAACCCACTGCGCCACTGGGGAGACTCCCAGATATAGTTTTTGGCTTCAGATTGAGCGTACTTTCCAGCAGAACAAAACTTTTACTGACCTAAGAGACTGCATACAGAGTTGCCTTGACTTAAGCGAGAAAATGCAAACTGAAATCTCTGTCTGTAGGATGATGTCTCTAGGGTGACGCCCTATCATGTTGCAGGTCTAATCACTTTTAAAAGCTGTTTTCAAGGCTACATTAAGGAGACATTAGATCCGTTCTGAATTTCATCAGTCTGTGTCATCGTGCGTCTGGCTTAGATCAATAGGACCATGGGCGGAAATACCCTTAACGTGAGCGCCACGTGACTGCTTAGTAACGGGACTCTTTGATGTCAACAAAACACCACCTTGCTCCTCCAGTCCCATTCTCCGTGTCCATTTCTAGCCCAAATAACCTTATAGAGACACAAGGAAAAAAAAAAAATTAAGCTCTAAAATAACCTAAGTAAAGAGATTGGTCATTTTTCCAGAATCCCAGAACTATTTTTGCAGCTAAATTCTTCAAACGTGTGGCCTTGATCTTGACATGTTTAATTCAAATTTTCTATTACTTTTGCTTGGAAGTGGAATGAGATTCCTTCATCCATTGTAATGATATTAAATTATGTCCTGAGTCTTTTCCATGTAAAATTAAACAATTTATTCCCATTGCAATTTTACCTTATTATTTCTTACAGGTTAATGGGAAATCATTACTTAATATTACTGAAGAGAGAGAGGAATGGAACCAATGGCATGGATGTAATGATTCGGAAAACAAACGTAAACACAGGTGACGTCAACCCATCTCTACCAAAGGACTGCAACAAAGAATGGCCACTGTGTTCCAAGAACTGGCATTTATGATTTTCTGTCCATGATGATAATGGCACATTTTCCTCACAGAACTGTGATGTACCAGACAATAGTCTGAGCACTTCCCTTTTTCCCTTTAACCTTTACAATAATGTCCTCAAGTACTATTAATATCTGTGTTGTTTCCACAAGGAATAGAAAAAATAAGAAATTATGCTTCATTATTCTAGAGCAGTGGTACTTAATGTGAGGAGATGGGGTCAGCATATTGTCCCTAGGGTAGATATGAAAACGTCTGGAGATACTATTTGTTGCCACAGCTGTGGGAAGGTAGTGTAACTGAAGTCCACCAGTAGAGACCTTAAACATCCTACCGGATACAACACACACCCACAACACAAATAATGATTTGTCCCAAAGTGTTAATAGTGCTGAAATTGAGAAGTTCTTGCCAAGTCTTTTCTTTGAACAGCCACAATATACAACTCTGAAGGGCTAAGATTCATCTGATAGTGGAAATTATTTGCTGTATAAATTCACACACTACTGACTAACTTCATAGTGTCCTTTTACCTAGAGAAATTTGTCTTGTAGTAGTTAAACTGGCATATCCCATGTCTTTCAACTTCTCCTGAAATTTAAGGTTCACTTTCAATTCCAGAGTCCATAACTGCAGAAACTAGAAAAAAAATGAGGACTTTATAATTTTGGAAGGTAAGCATTTATCTTTTGCTTTAATGTATTAAAAAATAGGTTGTGGATGATCAAGAATTTTTATCAAGTGTTCTTGGGTTCATACTATTTCTAATGTTTTTCCATGTTGACCCAGCTGAAACAATTTCTCTTTATCAGGATTTGGACGTTGTTAGCCCACAGTTGGGGCAATGATCTTATCTTAGGATGAACTTCTAAGAAAGGATAAATTGTAATAAGGTCTAGTGAAAGGGTTTCTATGTATCAGTTTTTCATAATCATTGTACTTTCTGTCACATTATACCTCAAGAGGGGCTATTTCCTAGCAGGTGCATATTTCTGTTAAGCAACTGGTGAAAATAAAAATCCTAGAACAATAGAAGTGAGAACTATTTTCCTCATTCTTTGGCTTTCTATAGAAATGTTTCTAGTGTGGGAGTATTGTGGACATACTATGATGGGAGGTCAGAAAACGTTCAGACTCTTCTTGATCGTAAACAAAGGAGAGGATGGGAGAGCTAATGGCTCAGATCTCAGAGAGAGAAGATACACTAACGTGACTCCTCATTACAGACCTCTGCAGCCTTGCCCTGCCTTGGAGTTTGTGTTTAATACAGAATGAACTGAATTGAAAAGTCAGCTTTCTTTGGGACAAAGCGTCAACTTCTGAGCCTGAGTGATTACCATAAGTAGGGGACAATTGTATGTTGAAGAATAAAACTGAGGTTTTAGTGGTGAACTTAATGTAGTAGACACGCATGTTGATCTGCAGAGATGCATACCTTATACTGATATTTTGTTTTAATGCTATGCTACTTGAATTAAAAATTACGAGTTCATTTAATTCTAGGAGTATAATATGGATTCCGTTGTTGGGACTCTAAGGAAGTCTACAGACTTTGATGTCTACAGGCACCAAATAATTAAGACCGTTTCCATTCATACACAGTGCAAGCTGATGATGGTAGTATATCAGTACATGTCAATTATCTTGTTTCTTATTCCTCATTGAGACTTACTGTCATCTTTTTCTGCTGTCTGTATCCCACTGTTCATTTCATTTGTTTTCCTTTTCCTCTTTCAGCACTGCCCTATTTTCCTGCAAAATGTTTTAAAAAGATTTAACCCTAAATAGGGGAACTGAGAATGACAGGATCCATGGATATACAAGCTTGACATTAACTATTAAAGGAGACAAGGTAAAAGAAACTGTGTTTGTCTATAGAGTATCACCAAAGGTTGACGACCTAGTCAGTTTTCTCAAAGTCTGCAAGAAAATGAAGAGAAAGGTTTTCCCCCTAGAGTCTTGTTCAGTTTCTTTAGTTACTTGTCACAGTTTATAAAAAAAAATTAAAACCGTAAATATCATTTGGAAATTGAAGAGATCATTATGGAGACACTCATTTTGAAGGTTCATTAAGATTATTCCGGTTTAGCCGAACTTTTGTGTTTGTGGACAGAACTGGAAAAATATTCCATCCAACTTCAATACTTGTGGCAATTATAAAGCTGCATAGCTCAGTGAACCAGACTTGCTGGAAGAGAAATAACCTGGCTCTAATGCTTCTACTATAAAGCTCCCATTGATTTTAGAGGGTAGGGAATCTGGCCCTCTAATTTTTAATCCAGTTCTCTCTTTTGTTCATTATATAACTGAGAAAGGTGAGCTAAATTTTCTGAATATGTTCCTTCCTTTATTGAACTGCACAAAGTAGACTTCTTTGGCTTATAAATGACTTTCAGAATAATTAGATGTTGCTATAATCTCTAACATTGCACCTCCTGAAATTCATTGAATTAAAATTATAGCAACTACATCAACTGAATAATGTTCCTAGAAATGGTGTCAGTCAACAGAAGGATATTAATGTTAATACATATGTCTATATGCTTTAGAAACATTAACAGGTGTATCTTTAGAAACTTTTGTCAGACTCTCAACTCCATTGTGTCTTGGGGTTTCAAGCTTAGCAGTCTCATTTAAGGAGTTTTCAATTAATTCCACTGAAAGTCAGAAGCATCGAGGATATATGTAGTAAAACTAACTTACAGATTCTAGGGAACATAAAATAACATGCATTGTCTGCTCATAAAAAATGAAAGTATTCTGTATATAATGGGATTCAGGCCATTGTCAATATAGCATGCTGTAACAAACTTTTACCTTTATATTAGGAAAACCTAGCAAAGATATAAGCCATTAGATGACATATAATATGCTCAAAAAATTGATTGGTAATGCACTAATTTCTAAAATAAACATTTTCAATTAATACGCTAACTCCTTTTTGCTTGGAATTTACCAGTTTGGCATAAAGCAGCTGTGCTGTTGATTTGGGTTTTATGGTGACACTTAATAATCCAACAAGACACACTTTGAATAGATCGACAGTTCCAGAGTGTATTCTTGCCTGGTCAACAACCCCCACATTAGTGATGCTAGTAGTTAGAAAAAAGAAGAAAGAAATAGAAGCATTTTCTAATTCTGAAAGGTAAATAAAGTATAGAGGCTTTCAAGTAAAGACAGAAACTGATTCTTCAAATGAAGTAATATTCAGAATGTCTTTAGAATGGGAAAGATGAAGTCAAATCTCATACCTTTTACTCATTCACCCATTGCACAATTCCATTCACTAACTCATCCAGCAAACACTTAAATGCCTACGCAAGAGACGGGAGGAGGGAGAGAGAATTTGGTGTTTAACACAGTATCACATTCATAAATGTAATGATGCTAGAAATGGATTTCTATTAAGAATTAAAGATACAAATGCCCTTTTAATTACAATATATTCCAAAAGTAACCCTCTTTCACTTAAATAAAAATATTTGCATATTTAAAAATATTCTCAGTAAAATGATAAATGTCAGGTTCTGCAGCTTTTCAGTCTTATATTGTTATTGTTTGTTAATGTACGCATTAAACTGATATGCTAAGTTCATAGTCTGTGATTTAAACTTATGGGGAAAGTGACAAAATGTCATTTTTCATTGGCCTCTTTTAGGATTATTTTTATGATTTTTATAAGGTAGTTCAGTAAAGCATTTCATATTAAATCTTCCTTTCCACAATAACTCTCTTACATATTCATACAATTCATAAACTAGCTCAAACCTTCATTCTTCTGTTTACTCAAAGAAAATTGAAGTTCCTAAATAGGTATATATATATTAACTATGGAAGGTAGGCGTCAAAGTGGCTGTGCACATTATGTATCTTATCCCAGGCTTGTTTTATGGTTGAACTATAAGCTTCTATAATAAGAGGATTTATAACTGAAATGCTTACAACCTCTTAACTATGGCACTGTGAACAGCAATACAATAACATATTGTAGCAGTAAACACCCAATCAATAGTAGCTCATTAAAGTCAGAAGCATCAATTTAATCAGGAAGAATCTACATGCTTTCAATGGTCAGTAGAAGGTCTTGTCCATCAATGTCTAGTTCAATATTTAAGTCACATCTGACAAGTTACAATAGGTTTCATTAAGAGACTTGTGTGCAGGCTAACGTAGAGGCCATCTGTCATTTTAATACAGGATCGATACAATCCATAACCAGTGTTCAGACTCATTTACTAAAGAAAAGAGGTGAATGTACACCCCAGTGACCTGCTTATTACTTCCCACAGCTCACACTTGCATTCTCTTCAAAATATGAAATGTGTTCTTTTACCAACAGAAAGCTCAATATAACCACTCATAGGCTGAAGCAGTGTTAGGTATTTGTTCTTTGATTTCTAAGTTTTCTTCTTACTAACTTCTCACTGGTTTAATGGGTCAATCTAAAAGAATATCACGAGCTTAAACAAATGCAGGGATTTATATATTTTTCCACTATGTTCTCATCTACAAGCAGGTGGTAGTATAACTGACTCCATGCAGATGGAACAGAGATAACTGTCAGAGCAGTTTGCCAAAATAATGGAAATGGACGTGCCAATAGGACTATTTATATATGGGATAGTGACTTTCAAGGAACGAATTCCTATCATTTGTAAACATTTGCAATATCACCAAAGAGATAAATACTTTTAGTTACATGGAATGCTGTACTCATCAAGAAATCAAGTGTCATCCTTAAATCTAACTCAGGATCTTCTGTACTGACCAATTAAGATTATTAGCATTCAAAAAATGACTACCTTTTTTGATAAGTGAATTGGGTATTGAAGTTATCTCACACAAACTTAAGGCAGATGGAGAAACACAGATGAAAACCCCCGCTTTCAAGGTAACGGTAAAAGGACTAGAGAGAAGACAGATCAAGTCTACAATTACTTGGTGAAAATCACTTAGAATAAGGTACCACTGAAAATTAAATGTAAGTCATTCTAAAGGAAGTAGTACTCTAAATTAGGATCCCTTTTTATTTTGCTTTGATATTATTTTGTGCTTGATATTGAATTGAGCAAAATACATATCTTAAAGTTAATGAGTTGCAGAGATCAAAAATAGAAATTTTATAATATGAAACTTACAAATGAAAATTGAAGCATGCATGGGAGGCCCCTCTTATGTATTAACTAGTTCAGTGTTATAAAGTTAGATTCATATTCTGAGGCAGCAGTTAGAAGAAATAACTAGATGATGGGAGCTCTATAATTTCATTGTTGGGCGAGTGATAGATAACATGAATATGCTAGAACACAGGTGTTTCAGAACTACAAAACACATTGCCTTATGATTTTAATAAGATGTGTTTTTCTAAAGATTTAAGTTTTCAGTGTACTCCTTTTAGAAAGAAAAATTTGTCCAAATACAGTTGATTGGTTTAGGAAGATGTAGTACACACACAACATCTTGTATATATAGTACATATACTACTCAGCCATAAGCACAAAGTCTTGACATTTGGAACCACATAGATGGAACTGGAGGGGACTCTGCTGAGCAAAATAAATCAGGGGGGAAAATACCAGATGGTGTCACTTATATGTGGAATATAGAAAAACAAAGCAATGGATCGGATGAAACTAAATAACAGACCATAAAAATCTCACTGCAAAACTGAGACTACAACAGAGGGAATTGGGCAGAAAAGGGAGCAGATTGGGGAGGGGACACAATGGACTCTGGTTGAGGACTGTGGGGTCGTTGCTGCTGGGTGGAGTCAGATGCACTTGAAGGGTGTGATCCTATCCCTCCAAGTCACATGCACTGTAAACCAAATTCATATCAAAAAGTAAAAACTATATAAAAATAAAAGGAAAAAATCTAATATTAGAATTAAAACTTGTAAGAGTGGGTTCAAGGATAAGTTACTTAAAGATAATCTTTTACCTTGATATTTACAGAATATGTATATATGTAACTTACGTGATGGAAGAATAGAACTCTGTGTACCTGTTGATGTTCATCCTAGAGAGTTTAAAAAATACTGACCACCAGTCAGGAATATCAAGAGTTAAGGACTGCATAGTCATGATCAGTGAGGTGAATAATAGTGGTAGGCAAGACTAGCCAAGGACTTATAAATAAATGCTATTTTACCTTCATGACCAGAGGACTCAGCTTGTTCGAAAGGCAGTGCCATCTGGAGTGGCAGGCTGGCTGCAGGGAACGTTTCAGGACCATGCCAAATCTCTATAAACCATTTGAGTCCAAATTACAAGGAAAGGGAACACACAATTATTTCAGACCTAACTTGATCAAGAGACCTTCTGCACCACTGGTTCCAGAGGACTGGAATCAAAATAATTGTTCTGGTGCGGCTTAACATTTTCAAAGGTGCCAGGGTTGCTGTAGAAATGTACCCGGGGTGTAGAAATGTCTAAGATACTATAATATGAAGAATTGGTGGTCCTTGACACTGGCCTCTCAAAGTAGAAGTCAACCCTTATAACGCTGATGAAAAGGCCCACATTATGTCTACTCTGGGTTTTTGGAAACTTGATTTCTTTGAGAAGCTTTTCCCATATAAGTAGCAGCATTCTTAAGTGAGATGTTGGTCATTATGGTGGACCACAATTTTAGAGTAAGACTGCAACATGCAAAACAATGGTACTAGACTACTGTCTGATGCCATCTGCAAAAATCAACTCAAGATAGGTAAAAGACTTGAATAGAAGACCTGACATCCTACAATACCTAGAAGAAAACATGGGTAAAATACTTCATGACATAAATCTCAGAAACATCTTTGTGGATTCTTCTCCAAAAGCAAGGAAATCAAAGGAGAAGATGAACAGCTGGGACTATGTTAAATTAAAAAGCTTCGGCACAGCAAAAGACAATAAAAGACACCCTACTGAATGGGAGAAAACATTTGCACATTGTAGAACAGATAAGGAACTTATATCAAAGACCTACAAAGAACTTACCAACTCAACTGAAACAAAGCAACAATCCATTCAAAAAATGGGCAAGAGCACTAAACAGAGGGGTCTCCCTCGTAGCGCAAGGGGTTAAGTCATGGCCCTATGAAGCTATTCTCAGCCAATGAAGTACAAGTTTAATCCCTGGCCAGGGAGGTTACCCACATGGTCACACCTCTCCTGTCTCCCCTGCTGCTTCCCTCAGCAGTGTATTTAAGTCTATCTGCCTGTTCTGTTCCCTACCTACTCTGTCTCTGGTGAATCTTCTCACCCCCCATACCTCTGGCTGTACCCCAGTTTGTGTATGCATAAATAAATCATTAAAACAAGAACTAAAAAGATAATTTTCCAAAGAAAAAATATAAATGGTCAACAGGCCTATGAAAAATTGTTCAGTGACACTAGCTATCAGGGATTTCAATGCTCACCTTTCTTGCATAGTTATGGAAACCTAAGTTTGAATTCATCCAGTGGAACTTCCTGCTTTTCTCTAACATACATCTGCTCTTAGTGTCCATATCCCATGGATGCCACCTCCATCCATCTAATCTTTTAAACTACATCATTATTGCATTCTTGTATCTTATCCTCACACCTAAACAACTACCAAATCTGGGGGAATTGTTTTTGTGATCTCTGTCCCCTTCTCTCTAAACCCACTGCCAGGAATCTAGATGAGGTGGCTCGAATTACTTTCCTGGTCTTCTGGGTTATGGCATTGCCCTTCTCAGTCTTTCCTTTGACCTATCCTCCTCCCTCCCTCTCTGTTTTACCCTCTCCACTGAGACTAGTAACTTTTCTCAATGCAAATTAGATGATGCTTTTCCTCTGCTTAAATCTCTTCTTACAGGAAAGCATTTTATCTCCTCAGGATGGTAGAGAAAGACCTTCCCTATGGAGCTCCTGATCTCTGATCCAGCTCCATCCTGTGTCACTATAACCCAAGCTGTGTCACTATAACCCAAGCCTTATTTGCACAATGTGATGTAAGTTCTGCTAAATGCCTTGTCATACTTTGTGCCTGAGTTTTTTACAGTACTATGACTTCCAGCACCCCCCACACACCCAACTTCCCATGTTTTCCTGTCCATGTTCCTTACCATTCCTGGGGGGGTAGGGATGGATAGAAGATAGGGCTCATGTTTCTGTATGCAAACAATTCATTTAACACCTACAAATTCTCATATTTACCTGCAGAACCAATTGGTGGTTCATTGTACGGGCAGTCTAGTATCATAAACCAGTACATGCCCCTGTATTTTCATGCTTTCATGCCAAAAAAGACTAGAGCAAAACCACTGAAGGGTAGAAATCACTACCAAACTCTTCAGTTCAGTCACTTGGAAGGAGATAAGCTCATAGTGAATCTTATAAGACATGATTCAGTAGTCAGTGGATCACCCCATACAACAAATAAAAAATGTAGGCTAATTCTATACAAATCCTAGTATTAGGGTTGGTATGAACTACCATAGTATTACAAAATTCAGTGCCAACAAGGAAGTTACTTTTTAATTTCTACTATATTTACCACTTACAGTCTAGCAAATTCTTCTAATTTTGTGTTCGTAGATTAATTTGACTAACTTTCTGTTTCTATTCTTGTTACAGATTTTCGTTGGCAAAGTACACCTGAATTAACTCAAAAGCCAACTTATATGTAGAATCTAGAGAAATCAGTGCATCAAAGACAAATTGTAAGACTGACCTTCAAAGCAGGCCGTTTGATGGGACACAGTGGGAGGAGGGTAGAAAACAGGTGGGGGGGATCGTGGAGGAGGGTGCTACAGGGCCACGGTCACTCTGATGGTGGGAAAACTATGGTGACTGCTATTGAGGGTACAAACCCTGTATTGTGAAAAAATAAACAACGATGTTTCAAAAATAAAAACAACCAAAAAAAGCCAAAATACAGCTTCCTATAATATTTTCATTCTTTGCTTTACATCATCCTGAGAACAATTAGGATCAACCAGACCTTTAATAATTAGCTCCTTAAGGTTGATCAAAAAATCTGTATCTTTAGCATTAACTCTTTCCCTGCTTAAGCCCAAATATTTAAGCCATTTCTTCAACATCTCAATTTTGATGGTCGATAACATCCTGGGTTTAGGTATCTAAACTCAGAATCTCCTTTTACTAAAAATTTCATATCTCCATTTAATGTAATTGCTCTACTATTCTTTAAATCTCTCAGACTAAAATTTTTATTGTCATCATTAAATACTCCAAAATGCTCCCTAAAAATAATCTCCCAGACTTAGAGCTGTTACGTAAACAATACCCTTCTTTGTTGTCCTATCTTCTCCATCTTCATTTGTTCCATTCTACTTCAGATACTCGTTACCTTTAAACTAGTTGGAATCACCTACTGGAATTATCTTCCAGATTGCTTCCCTGTTCACAAATCTCCCTATGTAATAAAATCTATGATGCTAGATTAATCAAGTACAAGTTAGTGATTTTTAAATTCAAAAATCTTGTTTAGGCTTATATCTCCTACATACCATATTCAAATCAATTCCCAATAAAGAGCCTCAAGTCTTTCCTCAGTCTATTTTTTCATAAGGATGTTAACCCTGTTAGGATAACTATTAATTAAAAAAAGTTTCAGGAAGATTTGGAGAAAAAGAAACCTTTGTATACTATTACTGGAAACATAAGTATGTCTATGAAAACTGTAAATATGTCATAATGGAAAATGAAAAATTCCTCAAGAGATTAAAGAGAAGTAATCTCATGACCAAGCACTCACACTCCTGGATGTATATCCTAATAAAATTTCTGTCTCAGAGAGATTGCTGTCCTCACAATTCTATTTCATCATTATTCACAATAGCCAAGATATGGAAACAACCAAAGTCCATCAACTGATGCATGGATAAATTTATGTCTATAGTAATATATATTCTTTATGTAATTAACTTTGTGTTCATTTGGCTAATTGAATCTATATTCCATTGTGTTCAGATAGTTCTTGTGTGTGTGTATAAGTCTATGTGTTTATATATAAATATGAGAATATTTTTCAGTTATATAAAGGAAATCTTGGAATTTGTGACAACATGGATGAAGCGTGAGGATGTTTTGGTCAATGAAATCAGCCAAACATGGGGAAAGAAAATATTGCATGATCTCCCTTTTATGTGGAACCTAAATAATAAAACCCAGTTCTCAGTAACAAAGAATAGGATAGTGAATGTCAGACACTGAGACTTGGGGAAAAAGTGAACTTTAAAAAAACAAAAACAGGATGTTAGTTACCAGGAGCTGGGGGCAAGAGGTCACGGGAGCTGTTGTTTAATAGGTTTAGAGTTTCAGTTTTGCAAGGTAAAGAGTTCTGAAGATGGATGGAGGATACAATTGAACAACAATATGAATGTGAGACCAATTAACTAGATGCCTAAATATGCTTAAGATAGAATATTTGATGTTACATGTACTTTACCATGGTAAAAAATTTAGAAAAATAATTCAACTTGTTTTTTCTTTTCATTCTCAACCATACTATCCCTTTGCTTTAGACAAACTACATTGGCCTACTACTTTGTTAATACTTCTTCCCTTCACACTTTATGATATTCAGGGTATATAAAGTACCAAGGCACCTTAACTGTAGACCTCCCACTCTTCAGTCATCTAACGTCATTCATGAGGTCTCAGTACTGTCAGCCAGTGTAGGGATTAATAAACCTCTATCTTATTCATAATTAAGCTCTTTAATCACTAATGTACTGCCCTGTGCATAGCAAACACTTGATATATAATCATCTTCCTTTATTTAACAGATATGCAACAAGTAACCTCCTGTGTACATGATGCTATCTCACAGTGGGGTGACAGCTGAGAACACAATAACAAACCATCTGCCACATGGAACTGTATTATAGGCATGAAGTAAGTGAAATAGACAAAAGCAAATGAAGAAGATACTGAACATCTTTGACTAAGTGCCTGTGAGGAAAACAAAGTGGTTTGTAGGATGATAGGGTGCCTCTGAGCGTAGGGACTTCATTTGTTAAGTGGTAGAGGGAAGGTCTTCCCTCAGCAAGTGCCATTTGACTCAGAAGCCTAAAAATAGTGGGGGAAAGAGCGCTTTGACTATCTGAGGGAGGAAGAATTCAGGAAAAGGGAGTTAGAAAAGAAAAATTGAACAAAAATCTCCTTCTAGAGTTTTTTTCCCTAAGGGAAACAGAACAGTGGGGCAGGAACTTGTAAGAGGAATGTTGGGTGAAGGCTTTATTATTATTTCTTTTTAAGGTGAAAGTAATAACAGCAATCACATAGGGAAGTTCCAGAAGAGAGCAAAAACTGGATGGTGCTGAAGAGAAATGATGTAATGATGGTCTTGAAAAGGTGAGAGAAAATGGGAAATTCAATACAATCATGTTCAGTTCATTCAAAGCAACTGAAAAGAAGGCAGAATATGTGGGTCCAGATGCAGAGAAAGATGTGGTCTGTGTTTTCAGGAAGCCTCATCCGATTGCTCCTCTTTGTTGAATGTCCTGAAGATAGGCTTAAGAACTTGGATGTTTTTTAAAAAATAGAAAACAAAGTTCACCTCCAAACTGCAATTTCTCCTCATGTTAAAGTCTTAGGCCAATTATTGTTTATCCTAATCTAATTAAACCCATTTCAAGTTTTCAGTCTCAAATTCTAGCTCTGTTCAGGCACATTGATTTGTCAAATCTAGCTGGGAATCTCTAAATTTAGAATGGAGAATGAATATTCTGAAATATCTTGAAATCATTTCATACATTTGCTAAAAGTATAGAGACATGTTTACATATAAATAAGGACATTATTTATATATTCAAAAGAAGACTAACAAGGTTAAGAATTCATGTGGAAGCCATGAATTTACTTATGAAAAATAAATGACATTTGACTATAGCCAGCAAAATAATAATCCATGCACTATAAACTTGGAAGTTATTAATGCAAAGCAAGGACCTTTAAAAAAAAAAACTGTTCCTATAGTTTTACCAGACCTCATACTATTCTCTGGTCAAATACATTGAAACAATTCTAGGTTCTACTGAACACTTGATTCCTGAATTTCTGTGAGCCTATAGTATGCCTTGTGCATGTAAATTCTCCAGAGTGGAATAGGGCGCGCATGACTTCCCAAGCCTGTTGGACCATTTAACCCCTATTCTCTGGAAAACCCTGCAGGATACTTGTGTACAGAATATACTTTGAAATGTTGGGTAATGGAATGCTTGGTCTGAGAAGCTGAATAATATGAGCAGAAAAGCCCTTTGAATTATGAACATAAAAATTTGATTTAAAAAAAAAAAGCTAATGTTTAAGTTGTTTCTTTCAAATTGTTTGCTTTATACTAAACATTATTAATTCCTCCTAGAAAGAGCATTTTCAATAAACTAAAACATGATCATAGATGAAAAGAACTATGAACATACATTAACAGAACACACGTGTGTGTTTTCTCAATTTTCTTAAAAAGATATAATTAATCAGTAATGTATGAGAGTCAATGAAAAAAATAAATTTTACATGGATGCAAAAATAGATGCTAACCAAAATATCTAGAAGAGTTTTGGAAACACAAAGCTATCATCCTGTATGTGTTTTAACATTTTTTATTGTTAATAATTACTACACTAATGAGTAGTATTCTCACTTATTAAGGATATTTGCAATGACTAAGATTATGTTCAGCAGTTTTGCCTCTTTGGACAAGGAAAAATCTCAAAGTTAATATCAGTAGATGTGGTACAAGACATATTTCAGAATAGCTGTGTTCAGTTAGCTTTAGCATCTGCTTAATGAGGATCACTGGGTCCAGATACTATGGATGAAGAGATGAACATACATATTCACTGCCTGGAGGTGTCAGTAATATAGTTACTATATATTACATATACACAGTGATGAACTGTTACATATTGTGAGGCATGCCATTCTGTTGTGGTAAGTGTAGGAAAAATTACTAATTTTGTCTCTAGTCAGTGAAATCTTTACAGAATCACATCAGAATCACATCAAATATTTGGCCTACCAATCCAGTGCCTTAGCAAGAAGAAGCTGTCTATTAGAGGAAAATAAAACCTAGGTAGTTGTGATTTTAATCTTGTACTTTTTTTCATTTATTTCATACTGCACAGATGATGTTTTAGGCTTTTACAAATAGGTATGAGTTACAGAACTGAAGAAAGTTAGTGAGGATTCTGTTCCAATTAAGTTCTGTTTTGAAGGTTAGTGAAAATGAGTAAGAACAGATAATAAACATGTATGGAGATAAATTTTTTTTTAGGTCAGTTCTCTGATGAAGATAGGCACAGAAATCCTCAACAAAATGTTAGCAAATAAAGTTAAACAACACAATTAAAAGGTTCATAGACCATGATCAAGTCGAATTATTTATTGTAGAGATGTTGTGATGGGTCACATTTACAAATCAGTTAATGTCACAGACCATATTGAGGATATGAAGGATAAAAATCCTATGATCATCTCAATAGATTCAGAAAAAACATTTTATAAATTAAATATCCACTTATGATAAAAAAAAAAAAACTTTTCCAGAAAGTAGATAGAGAGGGACATCCCACAATATAATAAAGGTCACATATGACAAGTCCATAGCAACAACACACTCAGTGGTCAAAAGTTGAAGCTTTTCTCTAAGATCTGAAACAAGACATGAGTGCCCATTACCAGCACTTTCATTCAACATAGTATTGGAAGTCCTAGCCAAGAGGAATTAGAAGAGGAAAAAAAAAAAATTAAAAGCCTCAGAATTGTAAAGGAAGAAGTCAAACTGCAGCTATTTCTAGATGACAAAATACAAGTACAGGAAACTATAAGCACTCCATCCATGAAATAAATTATTAACGAATAAATGAATTCAGGGCCTCCCTGGTGGCGCAGTGGGTTAATCAACGCACTGTGAAGCAAACCGTAGCCAATGCAGCATGAGTTCGATCCCTGCCTCCGGCCAGGGAGGGGACCCACATGGCATAGCAGACCTCTCCTGTCTCGCCTGCTGCTCCCCTCAGCAGTGTACTTCAGTCAATCTGCCTGTTCTGGTCCTCACACTGAATGGTGAATCTTCTCATCTCCTGAGACTCTGGCCTGTACCCCAGCTCTTGAATGAATGAATGAATGAATGAATAAATAAATAAATAAATAAATAAATAAATCTTTAGAAAAATAAACAAATGAATTCAACAAAGTTGCAGGATACAAAACCAAAGCACAAAATTTATTGTGCTTGAGAACACTATTAACAGACTCTACGAGAAAGAAATTATGGAAAAAATCCCATGTACACATGCATCTAAAAGACTGAAATGGCTGTGAATATAGTTGACCAAAGAGATGAAAACTAAAAGACACTGTCAAAAGAAGTTGAACAAATAAATGAGAAGGTATTCCACAGTCATAGACTGTAAGAATTAATATTGTTAAAATATTAGTACTACCAAAAAAAAATCTATTGGTTTGATGCAATCGCTTTAAAATCCCAACCTCCTTCATAAAAATAGAACAATCCAAAAATTTGTATGAAACCACAAGAGAATGGATAGTAAATACAATATTGAAAAAGAACAGCAAAGCTGGAAGTATCACACTACCACATTTCCAAATCTGTAGTAATTAAAACAGTATGGTATTAGAATAAAGGCACATAGATCAATGGAACATAAAACTCAGAAATAAACACAGTCATTAATATATAACAGGCATCAAGAATATATAATAGGAAATAAAGACTATACAATAAGAAAGTGTCTTCAATTAGTGGGTGTTGAGAAACTGGAGAGTCACATACAGAAGTCTAAAATTGGAATACTATATTACATCATATACACACAAAACCCATACAGAATACACTAAAGCCTTTTACTTAACACCAAAACCATAAAACTCTGAGAAGGAAATAGGCAGGAAGCTCTTTGACATGGACCTTGGTGACATTATATTTATACTGACAGCAAAAGTTTTAGATTAAAGCAACACACACACACACACACAAACTAAGCAAATTGCACTCCATGAAGCTGAAAAGTTACTGTACAGCAAAGGAAACTATCAATGAAAAAGCAAATTATTGAATGGGAGAAAATATTTGCAAACCATGTATCTCATAAAGATTGATGTCCAAAGGGGAAAAACACTGCAACAGCACTTCAAGAATTACCTGATACCATGAAGAGAGGTAACATAAACATCATAGGCTTCCCAGAAGAAAAGTGAAGGAAACCAAAATATCACTTAAAGTAATAATGAAAGAAAACTTCCCAAACTTGAGTAAGGAAATAAACATAAAATACAGGAGCTAAAATAACATCAAGTTACCTAAACAAAAGGAGACCCACAACAAGGCATATATACTGGTAACCCTTTCAGGATTCCAAGAAAAGCACGTCAACACCTGCTTTCCCTGGACAACTCAGTTTGTGTAAGTGACCCAAATGTGGATGCACAATACAGGAAGGAGGCAAAAATAGGTGAGAGGAGATTAAAGGAAAATAATTCACAGCAAAGAGAACATCAAGTTCAATAGTCCCTATATTCATTAATATTGTAATGCCCTAATGAAGGAGGGCTTGGTGGAGTAAGTTAACTTTAGATTACAGATATGAGCTAAGATAATACAGAAATCCAGGCTACAACGAATGATTTAGGATGTATAGGAAGGACTACCCTATTTCCATGCTGTAAAGTTTATACTAACTGATGTGGAAGAACACATGTGAATTATGAATTGGGAAGACAATAAACAGGACATCTAGTTTGGAGGAATTTATGCATTAAAAATTATAGTGATGACTTCTTTAGGGTGGTGTCATTGGAAATAAACTAAGGTAAAATAAGTACAAGTAATATATAAAAGGCATCAAGAATATATAATAGGAAATAAAGACTATGCAATAAGAAAGTGTCTTCAATTAGTCAGAAAGACAAAATTAATACATCAGTTAAAAGAACAGGGGAGAGAGAATGCAGCAGGCTAGTACAGAATCAAATACAGCTAGATTTTGTTTGTTTAAAGAACTGGGTAAAGTGTGGTGTCATTATTTGAGCTAGGAAAGATGCTAGTAGTCATTTTCTTGTGCTCTTGTGCTTTTCAGTGTATACTTCTATCATGGAAGTATGCATGTATGCAGTGGAGGCTCCATTACACACACATTATTCACTACATCATAGACACTGACTTGGGCCTGTTTAAGAAAAATATGACATGGGTAACATTCATTCAGTTTTCCCAGAAAGGAACTAAATCTGCATAACTCTTTATACCTTACAAGCATTTCAGTGTATCTCCCATTCAATGCATGTCTATTAACCCTGAAATAGGTATTAAATTGTAAAGAAGGATAAATGGATTCCAAATAATCTAATTTATTGAGATTACACTACTCTCAGCATAAGATTATTGAGTTAAAATGGTGCTAACACATGTTTTCAATAGTAAAGTGACAGCCCAGTGAAATAGCCAACTATGCATTTTTTGACTCAAAGGGAGATGACATAGTAGTGAAAGCAAAGAGATCTATAGTAGCACTAATTTAACAAATGACTGTATTTTAAAATATTTTTATATTTAAACCATGTAAAAATCAAATCTCAGACTTTTAAAAGAATGCAGATAATATATTATTTTTATGTTTGGTTTTGATTCTTAAGTAAATTTTATTCTATTCATTTGTCAGTAACAGGTAGCTAAGCAATTTGATAAAAGATCTGATTTGTTGATTCTAAATGATATAATTTTATGAACATGAAACATACCTGAATTTGACTTTTTTGCCTTTAAATACAATATAAAACTTGATAATGAACTAGCATATCTTTTTATAAGTGTTGTCATGGTGATTGGTTCCTGTGAATGTGTGCTTTTGTAATTGTATTTTACAGAGAAGAGAGAAATGTAGCAAATTAATGTTTTTAGCAAGTCTCCAAAATATTTATGTTTGAATTAAATTGTCATGGGTATTTTTTGTGAAGGATTTCAGGTATTCAGTTACCTGTACCTCAGCTGCTACTTGAACAGTTTGTTTTCTGCTAAAAAGCAGCAAACTAAGAAATAAATATTGATCATACCAACTCTCCTATTTTGAAAAAAATGCTATATTTTATAAATACCATAACACTAGTGTTTATATAGACTGTTTGAGAGAACAGGGAATACATGTAATTGGAAATCATACTTTTTTTTGAAATCTACAAAAAGATATCTATATATTTTAGATTTGCTACTTTTAGCCCATAAATCATTATTTTCTCTTAACAAAATATATTTTTTACAGTTGAGCATATAGTGAATTTAGACAGTTTATTACTTTCACACACAAGATCTTTTTGTGTTCATGTCCTCATTCTTATTGTATCTGATTTAGATTGACATTAACAATATCTGTTTTCTGAGAACTCACCAAGAATAACAGGAAGATCACGTGTGTCGTGTATCAATAGATCAACCTGAGTTAACTTCAGGATTGCAAAGGAGTGAATGAACCTTAGCATCTGAGAAATTGAAAGCTGGTTAGTACTTGGAGATCTTGCCTATATCCATCCTTTCTGTATAAGAAACTGAGAGTCAGAAAGAGTAAGCAACTTGCTTACTCTTGCTTACTTGTTATCAGGTATTTGTGGAAAAATAGTAAATATGGCCACAGGTCATTATCACAAAGAAAAATCTGATATTGTGCGATAAAAGAGGAAAACCCAATTCCTACACATTTTCTCTTCTACCTCAGCCACTTTTTAGTAGTTAAAGAGTAGGCTGGACATGTAACATGTTCAGATTTTAGTAGCTAACATTTAGGGAAGCAAAAATTCAATGAATTAAATTATTTCCCAAATTACCACATCATCTAGTTATATTTTAATTAGAACTTGTGCCATGATGTAGCTTAACTAAATGCCATCCTGTAGGAGCAATGCTATTGTCAGGAAAAAATCTTGTACAGAATGATATAAAAAGAGATAAAGAAAAGAGGCATGTTTTACCTTTTAAAAACAAAACACAAACCAAATGTTTCATATTTTGGAGCCACAGAGATAGTACCTCGTGTGCTGACGGAATTCAATACTGAGAGAAACATGAACTTTGACTGTAACAGTAAAATAATCTACATTTTACACTCTAAAGGTTGTCTGTTTTTGTCACATTCCCTCTTCATTATATAAATATTGCTTGCATTTGATTTTAATACAATTTGCTTGAATCAATACAACCATGTTAGTTGAAGGTCCCAGCTCAGAGAGTATCTAATCCAAGTAATTTAAGAAGGACAACGTTCACCAAGTCATGGATGATTGAGTTTTTTAAGGATAGTGGCTTCAATTTCCTATTTATTGGTACCAGTGAATGAAAGACAACACACCTGAACACAAAGATGATGTAGTTACCATAGAAAAATCCAACCTCCTCAGGTACAAGTAGGAAAAGAGAACAATTCCAGTATAATAAAGAGAACACTTTCATATGAATTTTTGAAGGCAATGCTGGGTTTCTGTTTATCTTCTAACATCTTTACTGAAATCAGTGGAGGCAATGATGATTGCATGGGTCTATCTTTGTGCTAGGTATAGCTTTTGCTATGTTCTTTCCACTGTTGTTACAGCCCTTAAACCAGAAACCTATACTTGTTAATTACTGAGAACACAGTTATCCAACAAAGAATCCTCTAGTGACCTCTTATACTGGTGAAAGAAATTGGGTGCTGGAAAATGCCAGGAAAGTGACTAAGTTAGTTCCCAGATAGGAGAGACTTGGGGGAAAGGAATGAGAAGCTGGGGGCACAACTGGATTGAGAAGAATAAACTGTCAAGATGAGAAAGAACCAAGAACCACATTGACATTGTCAGGAAGGCTTTAAGTGAGACAGATGGCATCTAAGGAGCAAACAAGGGAGTTATCAGAAAAATGAAAATCAAATAGAGACATCCAGTGAGTTCAGGTCAATTCATTCCTTAATTAAACATTCCTTAATCAATTCATTCCTTAATTAAACATTCAACAGATTTTGTAGTAAGCTCTTACAGACTAATGGGTTATTTTCATATATTCCTTGAAATACAGATTATCATCCAGGTATTGTTTAGCTGTGGCATTATTTTGAACATCAACATTTCTAGATTGGCTTTTTTTTTTTTTTGTCATTTTGAGTTACACTGGATACGTGTGATAGAATTTCCAAATTAACAGGAGAATTAAAGGAAACAAGAAAACAGCAAATCAAACTAATAAAAGTATTTAGTACAAATAATCATATTCAATAACATTTAGTGACTATCCTTAACAATAAAATCCAAGTACTATATGCATCCAAATATTATATATATAAATTTTAAATGTTTGGTGTTTGAAGGGGAAAAAACATGGGGAACCATCATACTCAAGGAAAGAAGGAAATTCCAATTAGAGGGAACAGAAAAACAGAAAATGTGCTGGTAAATTATATGTCAAGTGATCAGAAGAAGCTGAAGCAAGCAAAGCACCAAACTTGGATGAACACGGAATCCGGGAATACTGTTAGGGAAATAGCTTTTAGGAGGGCTTTAAAAAATGACACTCTCTTAGTACTACTTTTGGCTAAATATCTGAGCTAAATATGGATTTAAGTCACTTAGATTTATTATTTCTGGTTCCTAGTTTCAACAGTTGAAAATCAAGAAATTCAACTAGAAATCTCTGGCTTTCTAGTTAAAAAAAGCAACATGCAGAAAATGCAAAGTATTAGTTAAAAGGGTTCATGATTTAAATATATGCAGAAATGTCAAAGTTGGTATTTAGAAGGTGGAACATTGTAGTTATGTAGCATGGCTATTTAAGCCCCTTCAGGAAAATTGTTAAGATACGGATTGAATTTAAAAATAATAACAGTCAGTAATATTTTTTTAAGTGGGGTAGTTTTCTATCCTATTCCTGGAAGGAGAAACTATTTTAATATAGTCAATCATGAGATATTTCTCTTGTTAAAACTTTTCAGCCCACTCTATCTCTGTCTTTTGCTTATATATACTCTTCAGAAGTAAATTTGGGAATAATGTATTGACTGACTCCTCAGAGATCAATAAAAATTCATATTCAGTTTCTGTATTTTAGTACACTCAAGATCAATTT
This sequence comes from Galemys pyrenaicus, assembly GCA_019455555.1. Lineage (NCBI taxonomy): Eukaryota > Metazoa > Chordata > Mammalia > Eulipotyphla > Talpidae > Galemys > Galemys pyrenaicus. The sequence goes on along the minus strand of JAGFMF010011577.1, from coordinate 2,170,189 downwards.
AAAAAATCAAGAAAATGCAACAGAGATGTAAAAGAAATTAACAGCAACTAGTAGGATCTATGCAAATTAAAGTCATCATTTAAGTGCCACATTTCAAGAAAGCCATGCCCATCAATCTTTCCTGGAGCTATCTGCAGAGAAAAAAAACTGTCCCTGGTTTTACAATGACAAATCATTCATACAAAGAATTACCTGTGGTAAATAGGGCATTGGAGACAAGCTCCATATGAAGTAAGTAGTCTTGAAAGGTTTTTAACCTGGAAAGTATCTTGTCATTTATGCTACATTCTTAGGAAACTGCAGACCAAAGAGTTAAATTAGACCAACAACCCAGACAACTAAAAATAACCAGAGGGTTATCAAACACAAGGTGAAAATACAAAGCATCAACACACACATATATATATTAATTTTAAACATGAAAATGACTGAGTCAATGTGCTAAAGATGAGCAACTGCCTGTCAGAGAGGAAGGAGCCACAGAGAAATGTGATTGAAAGGCCACGTGTGACATGGTAGTGGCAAACAGGAATGAGGACTCCATGGTCTCCAGGCTGGTGTAGAAAGGCAGACTTCGCCAATGAAGTCTTGAAAATGAATGGAGAGTCAGCGGAATCCATTAAAAGCATGTTTCTTTTCACAAGTGAAAAGGTAGATAGCAGGATTCTGCACAGCAAATGAAGCCTAAAGAAATGTCTACTGAATGTGGAATCCATAAAGAAGACAGCTGATAATAAAGAGATGGATTTTGCAAAGACCGAGTGGGGCCCTCTCGTAATGTTAAGATGGAGGTTGTAAGGAATAAGAGGCATTCAAAGGTAGACAGCCCCATGCAAGCTGGTTGGGAAGGGGGCTCTCAAATTCTGGGAGGTCTGTGATGGGCAAAGAGAAAAGCGCTGTGAACAACAGTAACATCTGGACTGAAAAGAGAAATGGAGGAAATAGAAATGTGTTTACATTAAGTGCACTCTCTGAGCACAGAGGCGAACATCTGGCTTTAGTTACATTTATCTGGACATAGTGAAAATGTTTGAATTAACCAACAAAAGATTAGACTAAATTTCATAACAGTGTTTACACAGCAGAATAAATGACAAAACAGATACATGGAAAAAGTGTCTGTTTACGGACACATTTCAAAGAGCATGGATATAGCACCCCAAGCTACATTATCTTAGTGTGGTTGACATAAAACAGGGTTCACATAAACTCCTAATGATGGCCATTACAAATTGTGCTAAGCCAAGGTGGTTACAACACAGATATCCCATGCCTTTTGTTTATTACTAAGATAAAAGAGTTTGAATGTATTTCCACCATAATTAAGAGGAAACACACTTACTTACTTAGTAAGTATATTCCCATTTTCTTTTCCTAATATCAATAGCATTTCAGGTGACATCTTTATTCCTAGGAATTAAAGCTCCATTAGTAAATTTTCCCCTTGTTTTCTCTATATAAATAATGTATTTGAAGCTTTGATTTGTTAGCAAATACAGAGAAGATTATTTATCTTTACAGAAGCAATCTCATTTTTCCTTAGCCATATTGATTGGGTCCTAAAAATCTCCTAACCTCTAATAAACTAAGTTGTTTATTGTTTAACCAAGTTTTGGAATCTTATCTTGGCATTGCAATTCCTGATTTTAACCAGGAAATAAGGACAAGTAACATCCATTGGCAAACCAGCTGTGATCCCATATCCAGAAAGAAAATGCATTTAAGCAAAAGAATAAACAGTTCAACGTAAGAAGCCTTTATCATTTATCAAGAAATTGTTCAGAAGTCCTGATTCGGAAAAGAAACAACTGGGTTTAAAGAGTGACAAGAACAAATACAAACTTTCTCTTTCAATTACTTAAATGGATCATCTGTTAATAGGAGAAACACAAATGCCTTGATTTCCAGTGTGTTAAACAGGAACTTGTCATGTACAACAAAGGTGTTTTCAGTTAACCTTAAATCATGTGTCATGTTTTCAGGACATCAAGATGGGAAGAATACCTGGATTCAGTGTACTTAATATCAAATCTGAGAGGGGAGAGAGAATTCATGTAAAAGAATTACTTTTTTCAACACTTCACAGATCATCCTCTCTTCTGAAACTCTGCTTCTAACCTTTCACTACTCTATGAAGCAGCTGAAGTCCATGTCACAAAATGATGTGACTTTTGCCAGAGACTAGAAGATCTGGCCCAGGGTAACACTCAGGATCGCCCATCAAAAACTCTAAGATGAAGCTCTTCCAATCCAGTCACTCCAGTAAATGCTCATTACCCAGCAAATGTGCGACACGCTTAAATGTCAGTGGGAGTAGTTACTGAGGTTATTCGAAAAAGAAGTTTAACGATAAGTTTTAAGTTATACTTTCAGGTCATATTAGGAATGATTAACAACAGGTATACAAATTATAACTGATTTCTATTTAAAATGCATTTTTCTCTCAAATTCAGTTTCATATTCCAGTTGAAGGACCGTATCATTTGGAACATTCAGATCTGTTGAATTAAAAGCCACGCTCAATTTTTAACATTTAACATGAGAATGTGAACAATGGACAAGTTTTATTTTAAATTTTTATTTACTCACACAGCACATTAGATTATGAAGAGTAATGAGTGTTAAAATAGAGGTAACCTCACTGAGATTTGTCTAATGATAAATATTTGAGTCAGTTCCTAGAGTTTCTTACACACTTCTAAATTGATCCTCAATTTGCAGTTATCAAACTAGTGTCGCTTACTTTACAGAATTCTTTTTTCACATCGTGAACTTTGCTTAACCCTGTTCAAGTCCAAGCTCATAGTGCATGTCTCAGCATTTAATATGAAAGAAGGATAAAAGGATGGGTATATAGCAGAAGGCCCCAAAAAAGCACCAATTGTACAGTCTGTGTCATAAGGCAACAAGGTGCTAAAAGTAGATTGCAATTCTAGGACATAAACAGACACTAATACAGTTATCATAAACATTTGGGAAATCAGAAGACAACTGGACTCATAGAAAAAGATATGTACATATGAGATATATTTTTATATATAAAAGAAATTTATAGGGCCTCCCTGGTGGTGCAGTGGGTTAAGCAATGCACTATGAAGCAAACTGCAGCCACTGCAGCACTAGTTCAACCCCTGCTGCCGGCCAGGGGGGGACCCACATGGCGCAGCAGACCTCTCCTGCTGTGCCCGCTGCTCCCCTCAGCAGTGTACTGTACTTCTGTTGATCTGCCTGTTCTGCTCCCAGCTCTCTGTGGTGAATCCTCTCACCCCCCCACACCTCTGGCCTGTACCCCAGTGCTTGTATGCATAAATAAATAAAAAATCTTTAAAAAAAAAAAGAAATTTATAAAAAGCTCATAGTGTGTGTGTGTGCACACACACACAGGCAGAGAGAGAAAGAGGAGAAAAGAGGCTAAAAGAAATAGAGAAGCTGCTCTAAAATTTAATGGTCAAATACCTACTTTAGGAAAACGATAAAAATATAAAACTGTAGATACTATGGTTAAATTTATTAAGTACACCTTGCAGGCATCTACCCAAGCTTTGACTTAAAATCCAGTCTGTAGTCTTACATAAGCAGCTTTTTATGCTGCCTCCGAGAAGATATTCTGGCAGGCGATACAATGCAATGGCTAGAGATCACTAACTCTGCCTTCTAAACATGTATGAAAGTGAACCGCACTAACATGATAAAGAGCAATACTTGGTTTAATTTTATTAAGAAATTAATGGGTTAGATTTGTTCCTAAGAGGTTTCTGCTTAAAATGTCAGAACTACATCTTATATAAGTTTAGTAAAATATAAATATCTAATAAAATTTGAACAAAGAACTGATTCTAGGGGAGTAATTAGTTTATTTCTGACAGCATAATTTTAGAAATGAAATAACTTCTATGAAAGCAATAATGATAATTTAAATTATTTTTCCCATAATAAGAAATTTAAACTTATACAGTAGAATCACTAAGACATAACAAATTATACTTAGAGCCTTGTTTTGTTTTTTTTTTTTTTTTATTTTAGCTTATTCTTCCCTAGCCTCCAACTCCATTTATGAAACACAAGGGAATTGTTCAATTAAGTCTGTCTTATTACTTAAAATGAGATAACAGGAAGGGGGGAAAATAGATTTTTCTACTTTTTTTAATTCTCCTTCTATAAAAGATTCTCACCATATGGTAGAATTTGATTTCAGACAAGATATACACTATCCTGACCTCACACTAACCTAAGCTTTTTTCGTTCTAGAAACAAGTATGTAGTAAGAGCCTGAAGAAACTAAGCTAAATAGAAATCTCACAAGGTATGCAAAGACACATTGCCCATTGCTGTCTACATTAGCAACAGCCTCACTGCAATGAAAGGAGGGGAATAACACTCAAAAGCATTTTTTCCCTAAGAATACTTATTGTGAAACAAGTACAAATTTTCTCTACAGCTCCATTTCTTATAAGCGTAGAAACTCTAGCATTTACTTGGAGGAGGAATGAGGTGGGCGAGAGGCAGCTGGTGGCTTTTTAGTGAATTTAGGAAACTGAAAGAGCTCAGTGGCTCAAGTGACACATGGCCTGGTAGCTATGTGACCTTAATACTGAGACATCTAAGACAAACCATGATCTACCATCACAAAAACCAATAGGGTACATTTATTTGACTCCTGTTCAGAACTGACTACGGGGCTATGAATAACTTAAAGATAGGAACTACATTCTGTGCAATGAATTCTAAGAAGAAAGCATTATATGGAGGGTTAAGAAAGTGATTGAGTCAATTAGGACACAGGTATATTTTCTTCCCGTGAATGAAATGCTAAGCTAATGAGAATTTTACCGTAATTGTTTGAATAATGAAAAATTAATTATAATCATTAGTACATTAATTATAGCCATCAGGATTGCATGTTTCATGTGGTTATCTAGAATCCCCTCAACTACTCTAAAGGTAGATAATATTCATAGTTTACAGAAGAGGAAATTGAGTTTCGGATGTGCTCAAAGTTACTTTTTTAATAAGTAGCAGAGCTGGGATTTGAACTCATTTCAAAACCATGTTATTGTCATTATGTCACATATCACATAAGTATAGAATTTTTTGGCCTACTCCATTTACATAGAATCAAAGTGAAAAAAAAACATAATGGGAAAAATGAGTCATTTACTGAGTAGCAATTTGTATAATTTCTGCTGAAAAACAATTTTAAAATTGGCAACTAACCTCAACCTTGTATTTTAAATACAAAAGACATTCTTGAGTTCAGGAATTCCTAAGCAAACTGGCTTTTCCTTGTGTTATTGAATCACACTCTTGAATTTAACTACTTATTTCTATCAAAAACAAATCCACATTTATTTGTTGTTACAGTAATGGACCTGCTTACATCTCATTAATCTTTTTCTTTTTGTTTTGTAATCTGAAAGGAATGAAATGATTTCCTTCTCATATTTGGGGAACTGTTAACTGGAGCCCGTGCATTTCTTGAGACTTCTAGAATAATATGCAACATTTTTTAGTAAATATATTTTCTGTTCTCTAGGTTTCATTGGATTACTGAAGGGTTCATTACTATAAAACTTAAATAAAAGGAGAACAGAAGAAGTTGTTTTTCTCTTGACAGTGTCTTAGATGAATGAAATGGGAAATACAGTGAGATTTAGCTGTGCTCTCTCAACAGAGGCAAAGTATTTAGTATTTTTCCTCTAAACCATAATGAACTACATACATTTAAACATCTATCTTTTCTTCCTATTTCCCAAGTCATTTGATAGAGCATACATCTTAAAAACAAAGACAACTTTGGGGGTAAAACTTTTTCAAATTCTCTGACCACTACAATGTTTTGAAAGAAAGGTTGAGTGAGGTCTGTTTTATAATAAGAGAGTCAGAACTTATCATGAATAAAGAAAAAAAATCAAGATAAAGAGAAATAAATATGATTAAAAAGTCAAAAAAGAAAGATAATAGTATTTAAGAAAGATAATAGTATTTAAATAATCACATTCCCCTAAGGGACCCATCTGTGTTATCTAAATAGTCATTTCCCAAATTTGACCTTGAATTGGATATTTAATGATAGTTTTATAATGCAAATGACCCCTAAATGGGACATAAGGAGTTTTTTCCTTGCCTCATTAAACCTGGAAAAGGTGAATATTATGAGCCTCCTGGATTTGCTTCCATAAGGGGATGACTTAATGGCATGTGTGAATAAGGCATTTACTTAATCCATCATACTGGAATGCTGTTTCCCTAGATAATACTAATCCCAAATTATATACACCTCTTTTATTACAAAGACTGTAGTCCATCACTCCTGCAAGGTAGTTTCTTTCTAAACCTGAAAGTTTAAAGTGACAAGAATGTTCCCTTTCTGAGCAACTCAACATAGAAAGGCTCTGAGATTGTCTAAGGGCTGGGATCCTGGTGAGTTTCAAGTCACAGGCAGAAGGTTTTGACACTAACAATCATTTCTTGTTAATCTAAAGTAATGATCATGTTTTATAAAGACTAGAATTGAATTTTGGATTCAGACAGTTTTTAAATTGAGGTTTTTTTTTTGTTTGTTTTAATGGTGTCATTAAAATTTTTAATTTCTTAAGCCTAGAAATAAAGAAGTTAACATATTTTCTCATTGTCTTACATTCTGTTCCAGAGTCTAACTTCTGCTTATTTATGGGGTGGCTTTTGGACTAGTATTTGCAGTTTAGTAACTTCCAGCTGTATTGTTTTGCTGGACATCACAAAGATGATGGGAAGTTAGGTTTCGGTTGTCTTCTTTGTGCACTAGAAGAATTTTTTGGCATTACACTGAGTTCCCTATGTACCCTGTTCTGTCCGTAATGGATAAGTTGTTCTGTTTCCATGTGGAAGGGGAACACTTGAACCATACATGTCCATTAACCCTTGCTGGATTTTTTTTATGCTTTTATCAAAGTTCATCTCAACGACAGTTTAGAGTGTACAAATAGCACTTTAGACATCCAGAAATGCAAGCAACGCAAATAAAGGTAATCATGAATAGATATGCAGACCCAGGCCCACAATTTTCCTACAGTTTCATAAAATTTGGCATAACAAATTTGAGTGCTTCCCCTAGGCCACTCATTCTTGACTTTACCACAAGATAAATTTTATTAGAGGAAAACACTGTAAAAGCTTGTATTTTCCTTTAAAGAGAAGCACAGCTTAGTACATTATACCTTTCACACTTTGATAGTTTCCCCATGTAACCCTGTCCTGTGTTCCCTTATGACCATGGCTACATTTGTGAGGCAATAGTTAAGAACTAATAGATGAGGGCCTCCCTGGTGGCACAGTGGGTTGAACCGTACTGTGAAACATCCGAGGCACAGCAGCACAAGTTCCATCCCCAGCCAGGGAGGGAACCCACATGGCACAGCAGACCTCTCCTGCCTTGCCCGCTGCTCCCCTCAGCAGTGTACTTCAGCCAATCTGCCTGTTCTGCTCCCCACTCTGTCTCTGGTGAATCCTCTCACTTCCCACGACTCTAGTCTGTACTCCAGCTCTTGTATGCATGAATAAATCAATGTTTTGTTTTTTTAAAAGAACTAATAGATAAGTCTTGGCTATAAGAAAGCTAGCAATGAATTTATATCAAAATACATTTGAATTTATGGATGTTATCTAACAGGAAACTTTTCTTTCTGGTGCTTATCAACCTTTTGACAATTGTAAAGAAAAAAGTCCTAAGATTAATGTCAAATAATCATTCTATTATTTCACAATAACTTAACTAAAAATCGTGGTCTACCAGATAAAGTAGGGTCAATAAAAGTATCAAACATGGGTGCATAATAATATCATCTATTATTGACTTTCTTTACATAACATTTCCAAGTGTCTCTGGATACGTTGCTTATAAAAGCCTCTTTAAATCATTATTTCCTGACTCCCAGTTTCTTGAATTCATTGGTTGCTCCCTTTCGTAAAAAATAAATACAAAGTCAAGGGCAACCCTCCAACAGTATCTCAGAACACTCTAAAAGAAGCGTTTTTCCTTTACCCTTGACTTATGTTAAGTATTCAGCTCAGGCTAGAAAAGATGGTGGTCTGATTGTCTGCCCTATTTTTCTTTGCTAGAGCAGATAGCACATGCTGATCTATTAAAAGCACTCCAGAGTAACATTAAGCCGGGACACCTGTGGAGCTTGTCAACACAGGTTCCCAACAGGTCACTGGCTGCTGGGGCTGCTTCAAGAACAGAATAGCAGACTCTTTTTTCTTATAGGTAACAGGGATCTTAGTGCCTTCAAGTGCCTTGTGTGGAAGAGAAACTCATCGGCCTGGAGGGAGACAGGGAAAGATCTCCATTCCCACTATTCCTTGATTATTAATCTATATTTTATTTTTAAGTTCAAGTCTAGTGCCTAAGGCAAAATTTATTAGAAAAACTTGAACAGCACTGTACAGTCTAAAAGGACTGACTTTTCTGAAGCTTGAAGACTAGATGGGACACCATTTACAGCTGGTAGTGTTTCATTGAGACCCCAGGGCTTTCCTTCATAATAGTGGCCAGGGACATATGGGGTGATGGCTTCTTATTATTTTGAACTGTTACAGGTATGGGGTTGTTAGAATCATTTGAAGGTAGGTCTTTCTAGCTTAGTAAAAAGTCTAAGCTGTTGCTAATAATTTTGGAAAGTTACAAAGTTCATAATTTATATCTTTTAATGGTCAGTTTCTAGGCATACTTTTTTCCTAATAGACCAAAGTCCATCATTTTATCTTATATAACATTTTGAAACATTTTGAAATGTAAGATATTGAGAAGTCAATTAAAAATGAGATCATTTGAACTTGTATTTCACCTTCATTATATGAAAATATTTTAGGAACTACAGATATTATCTATATATTTTAAATTAATTTTATAAACTGTGCTTACTTTTTGGTCTTGGACTGGTTAAAACAAATGTGGGTAAAAAACCCATGGGGAGGTAAACAATGGCAGCTTTCATCTTAATTTTGATTTTGCTCTTTTCCTCCCGGATTTGTCTAACTCTTTCTAACCCTTTCTATGGGTCTCTACTAAAAAATCCTTTAGGTTTGTGGCAGGTTTTTGGGCCTTGCTTTGGGCCAATCCTATTTGGCTGAACTTTTACCCTCAAAAAAATGGGTAACATTGGATGCTTAACTTAGTAACTATATTCTTTGTTCTTTCTTTATTGTACCCTAGTTGTATTAAAGTTCCTTTCCATTAAAGGTTTTATATGTTTATCTTAATGCAGCGAATGGCAAAACCCATTCAGAGAGGGCAGGCTTGGGGGTTCTAGGGTACTCCTCTCCTGGGGTGCTCCTCTCCCTGCCCTGTAACAATTACAACATTATTTCACATTTGAAATCATGTTTACTACCGAATAATAATGACTGATGTCCCCAAGTTACCTAGAGTCAGCCCAGATTATGCCCCAGAAGTTTAATTTATGGCTTTTTAATAAACTTTAAAATTCTAAAGCAAAATTGCTATTTGCCTTAACAACTAAATTAATTTGTATTTAATGAAACTGGTGTGGTAAGATAAAACAAAGTGTAGAGAATTAAAATGTTAACAGTAATTTCTTTGGAATAAATCTGCCCCCTACCCAGATTAATCCTGGATGTGAGTTTCTCTCTTTAAATATCAAAGATAGCCCTGGGTCATAGGTCAGTAGGTGGTAGACAGAGAGGTAGTTATATTGTAAACACTTATGAGGTAGGATCATTCTTACATAATTAGATGTATACTGAATAAGAAATCACCGGGTAATTTTACAAAGTGGCTGCACCATTGTATATTCTTATCAACCATATATGTGAATTCTAGCTGGTATATTCCACATTCCTGCCAACTTTTGGTAGCAATGAATCTTTTTAATATTAGCAACTTTAGTGGATTCAGAGTGCCACTTCATTATCAATTTAATTGCATTTACCTATAACTAATGTTCTTAAGCCTTATTAAATGACTTTGATGTGTCCAAGCTTTTGTTCATTTTTCCTTCTTCCTCTTGCTCATTTTTTATTTGATTGCCTTTTATTATTGAACTGTACTTCCTTATATCATTTGGATGCCAGTTTCATAAAATATTTGCTAGAGTGTAACTCAAGGCCCTGGTCTAAAACAGATAAATCTATTAGTTACATCTCATTGGATGTCTACTAATACATTACCAAACCCTGGATATTTGCTGAGCTTGACCAACAGTCAGTAGGGACCAATAGACATAATAACTGCTCCAAGGTAGTATTTTGGAGGAATAATCTTAACATCAAAAAGGATATGGTTTAAGAAGTTATGTCTTGGACTTCAGAGTCCAGATTTGGAGTGAATCAGAATTGGACTTGAATCTCAGTCCCTTTGTTTATTGTGTCATTTTGGGAAGTCATGTAAGTTCTCCAAACAGAATTCTATTATCTATGCCTCCTTCTGAAGAGCTGTCATGAGGGGTAAATGAAATATGCAAATGTCTTGTCCAAAGCCTGTCTAATAAGTGAGCCAAAGAACAGTTCTTGGTTTTATTGTTTAGGTCTATTTGGTCTGTTACATTATAGATGAAACTTGGTTTCAAGTCTAGATTCCAATGTCAACTAGGCTGAGATGTCCACTCTTCTTATTTTCATATTTTGTTAAAAAAAAATTCTGCTCTACTCAAGATTATCTTGCAAATAAAATAACATATTGGGGGTTTATATAAGAGTACTAGCCATACATTAATTTGCATAAGTGTGTGTGACATGCACACACTGTATCGGATGCTGGAGGCACCAGCAGTACAGCAAAGCTAGTTCTAATTCCTCACTCCAAGGAGCTCCAAAATTTAAGAGGGGAACAGAAGAACAATGGTATTATAATCTAGATGAAAGAAGATTACGCCAGGCATAACAATGGTACCCAAGAAATTCCTGAGGGAAGACAATCCAGATGTGAACAACCCAGAGCTGAGTATTCGAAGGCAAGATGAAGGCATCAATGCAAACAGAGAGGAAGGGAATGCAGTGAACAAAATTAATAAAACAATCTCAAGCAAGACATATTCAGGGAGATGTAAAAAACTCAAAGCTGTTGGTGTATACATCAAGAGGTAGGGAGAAGCAGAGGATGGAAGAGGAGTAGCAGAGATTCCATCACATGAAAATGCTATTTCATCTCTTATTATCATTGCCAAATAAAGGAGGCAAAAGCCTTAGATGATGGGTTTTGAGACAGAGAAAGAATGATCACCGCTTGGCACATTCTGTGAATTCATGGTGAGAGAGAAAGTCTCTAGCCCCTATATCTTATACCATCTACAACACTTAATCACTCACAATGAGGGCAAAGAAAAATTAGCAGAAGTATGTGGTACATTTAAGAAATAATTTAATAGGCAAGATTCCCATTGAAATTGTATAAGCTGAAGGGCTTTCCTGGTGGTGCAGGGGGTTAAGCACTGCACTATGAAGCACCTACAGCGATCCCTGGCCAGGGAAGTGACCCACATGGTGCAGCAGACCTCTCCTGCCTCGCCCACTGCTCCCCTCAGCAGTGTACTTCAGTCAATCTGCTCCCCATTCTGTCTCTGGTGAATTCTCTCACCCCCACACCTCCTGCCTGTACCCCAGTTCTTGTATGCATAAATAAATAAATCTTAAAAATAAAATTGTATAGTCTGTTTATGACCTGTTAGATCTGAATCTGCACTATGTAGAATAACATAAGCTGTGGGGATATGGATACACACACACACAGAATGTCAGACTAGGTCAAGAATAGAGGGAGAGGAACCAAAACAAGGGCAGGAAGAGCACAGGGGCCTGTGGTGACGGTGCACGGGTGAATTGGTGGTGGGAATTCTATGGGGACTACACCTAGAAAAGAAAGCCAACATTGTACAAAAATGAATAATGATGTAAAAAATATATATAAATTATTTTAAAAAAGAATATCTATGTAGTTGGAACATTCATTTATGGCGTGAATCCCTGTTCTTCAACATGACATAAATGTTCTGTAATTATTTTTTATTTCTCTGCTTTTCCTGTTCCAGGTACTCTAGGGTCAACTATGGTTCAGCTTGTCTGATGATTCCTATGCTGTTTACAGTGGTTGATTCTTAGCAGAGTATAATGAGCTAAATGAAATTCTCCAGAGTTTAGGAAATTTATGAGATAAAATTCCAAAGCAACTGTAAACAGCCAAGTCAAGGACCTCATGAGGTCTAGATAGCAGTATTGCTGATCATGAATGAGGTCACCATATTTTCTTGCTAATTGCTAATTCTCTCTATTATTTGCTGTCAGGAGACCAGAGACATACTGATCAAATTATCTTGTTTAGTTAATCATTTGGAATTACTTTTCCTTTCCTAAGCCTCTTGTAAGCTCATTGTTTCTTAAATTTAGAGCTCAAGAAGGGAAAGGGGAAATTAACAAACTCTGATTCACAAATAGCCTTGAGGAACTAGTTATTGAGAAATGTTCAGAAAGTAAGTTTTCCCATCTTACAATCTATAATAAATAAGTGAAGGTCACATCTGAATGAGAAACATGCATACATACTCATGGGAAAGACAGATACTTGATTTTCTGAGAACCTACCCTGATAATTCTATCTAACTCTTTAGACTAAAGCTTGACATTGTTTTTTTGTTATGACATGTGTAGACATGTCCAAGTATTCAACCATAGAAGAAATGGAGTTGTTGTGTTACTTGATCAAATTCTTTTATTATGTTGTTTGACCAAAGTCTTTTTAGAGATGCATTGTTATTTGGGATATTGAAAATATTCACATTCAAAAACTGCCTTGGCCAGTCATAGTTGAAGTAACATAGTACATATCATGTAATGTCCCTGAGTCCACTTCCTTCATCTATGAAATGGGAATGATACCTACAATACTGATGTTAAATATATTTTAGCACTTTATGAATAAGCTGCCTCACAACTATTGGAGGCAATATTCTTTAATTAGGGGTAAAGTTCAGTGCTGTCACCTTGATCCCCAACCAGGGAGCTGACCCAGATGGCACAGCAGATCTTTCCTAACTTACCCACTGCTCCCCTCAGCAGTGTGTTTCAGTAAATCCACCTGTTCTGCTCTTCACTCTTGTCTCTGGTGAATACCTTCACACCCCGTACCTCTGGCCTATACCCAAGGTCTGTGCAAAAATAAAGAAAAACTTTAAAATACATAGATAACCAAAGTAAACCTTAATATTTGCAGTAGTCTAACTATAGTTTTTTTTTTATATTTTGAATATTTAATATATGTTGAATGTATCTAGCAATATTTTGAATATTTCATATTCACATAAAAAATAACTTCTGATTATCCAGCAACCATTTCCACTGCTCTGCTTACACTGTAATGTCCTTTTAAAATTTGTAGAAGTTAGCCAGTATAGGAAGGGTATGTCATGGTGGAATAGCAAATTTTTGAGCAGTAGATTGGGAAAGTAGACTGCTTAATTTAGTGTACCGGGAAGTTCTAGATTCAGGGAGTCCTTTGAAGTCATATTCAATGTAAGTGGGAAGTTCTATTCTTCCCATCTGGAGCCAGAGAGGTACATAACCCTCTTTCTCAACTATTGTACAGCAAATGATAATAAGAAATACCGCTCACAGATGAGAAATGCTGAGTTCAGAAATAAAGACAGAAAGAGAGAGCCCATCCCTTAAATGGGATCAGCTATTTTGAAGGAACATGCATTAGACAATTCCTTAGTGAGCTGCAGAGCAAGAGATGTTTGATCTAGTTGTACAGGAAACAACAGCATTGCTTACCAGAGTCGGTGCAGTGTTTTCTAGTTCAAACAGTATTGTGTCAGGGATCCATATTTTTGGCACTGTCACAGATAGGTGGTGGTACCAACTTTTTTAATAAATACGTAACTTATAAACTACTCATTGTTTAGCTTCTTCAAATTCATACATTTTCCAAATAGTCAAACCTGGTCCTCATGTGCTCATTTGCCATCTGTATATCCCGTGTACTAAAATAAATCTTTTAGTCTTTTGCACATGATCCAATTGCATTGTTTATTTTTTTTTTACAGATAACTTTAAGACTTCCTTATATGATATAATTATTGATTTGCTACATTCATCTGCTAGGGCTGCAATACATTAATATTCTACATTCATCTGCTAGGGCTGCAATAAAAATGTATCTTAGTTCAGTGATTTATAAACAGAAGAAGTTATTTTCTCACTATTCTAGAAGTGTGTCACTAAGGTATTGACAGATTGTTTTCATGTGAGAATCTCTCTCCTTGACTTATAGGATGGCAAACTTCTGCTGTCTTCAAGTGGTCTGCTGTGTGGGGGTTACTCATCTCCTGTACTGAGAAGAAGCGGTCATATTGGATTAGGGCCAACTCTAATAACCCCATTTTCATTTAGTCACCTCTTTAAAGACACTGTCTCAAGTATAGTCAAGTTCTCAGGTTCTTGGCTCAGGACTTCAATATATATGAGGGATACACTTCAGTGTGTAACATGTAGTCTGCAAATTTTTTCTTTTAGTCTACAGGATTTCTTTCTAGTCTATGAACAGGGTCTTTCACAAGCAAACATTTTAAGTTTTGATGAAGTCCAATTTGTCAGTTGTATTCCAAAGATGTCGTTCTTTTTTATTTCCATTAATGTCTTATGATTTTACCATTTACATTTAAGTGTGTTGCCAGTTTGAGTTAATCTGCACATTGGCTGTGCAGTTTAGGTGAGGTTATTTTTTCCTTCTACCTCTGGATATTCAATTTTTCTAGTACTATTTTTTTTTGAAATACCACTGGTTTTTTGAGTTGTTGCTTCTGTAGCTTTGTAAATAAAGTGGTGGGTTCTGTGTATGTGGATTTATGTGGTTCTGCTGATATGTATGTCTGCCCTGATTGAATATGACAAATCTCCATCACTATAGCTAAGTAAGCTTTGAAGTTGAATTGATTCTTTCATTTCCTTGCATGTTTTCAAAAATATTTTAGGCTTCCTATATAAATTTTAAAATAATCTAGATTGATAGACAAATTTAACACCCAACAAAGACTTGATGATAATCTTGATATGTTATATTTTTATTTTCATTCAGTTCAGTGTATTTTTTAAAACTTCTCTTCTGAGTCCTTGACTCATGAATTGGAAGTTTTTTAGTATTTTTTTTTTGAAGTTTGTCTTGTGATCACTTTCTATGTTTCAATTTTCAGAAATGTTTATCCAGGCTATGGTTTAATCTTTGATCTATAGGGGTTTAAAAAGGATGTTTTCTGGAGTGGTCTATAATAAGTGGAGGTCAGAGTTCATTAGTTGATGGCTGTATTTTCTGTATGGTTACTGATTTGTTTAGTTGTTCTTTTGATTATTGAAATAGAGATTTTGAGATCCCCACTTATAATAGATTTGTCTATTTACTAATGAAATTAAAAAATGAAAGTAAAATTGTAGCATGGGAGTATTTTTTATGATTAAATTTTTCTATCTTAAATGCAATCTGTGCTTTATCATTTTAGTCCTAATAGAATGTCTCATTGAGACACATACTTTGATGAAAGAAAATTAATTCATATTCAAATCTTTGTAGAATATTGTATCAAAATTTTCCTAAATTTTTTTATTAAGTAGACTCATGAAGCAAAATATGTAATCATAATGGTGACATTATTAGCAAAAACTTTTTACTCACTTTTGTAAATTGAAATGTTTCTTCTCAATGACAGATGTCTTTTTGTTATTTTCAAAATGCCTATCTTCTGTATCATTAAAATCAATTAATATCCATCTATAAAATTACTCTTTAGAAATTAGACTGTGTGCATAATGCACAAACCCTATTTTATTATTTTTCAGAACATTACATACTTTTGACTACAGTTAATTAGTCACTTTTATAATGCAGACAGATTTAAAAAATTTCAGAACAACAGAATAAAATGAATATGCAAATTGAGACATTATTCAGTCTTCAGTTTAAAATGTTCATAATTATCATATAAAAATAACACTTCCTAAGATATAATTTTGTGTTTATCTAAAAAATATTTTATAAGATAGGCTTTTTGGTTCTATTGTACATAGTCCTCACAGTTGGGTGTCCTAACCAACTTGGATGAGAATCTCTCAAGTACCTATTAAACATCTACAAAGCCAGGTTTACTGCATTAGCATCTTTGAGTCAGAGCCCAGGGAATTTTGTATAATTGGTGTCTTAAACAAGCTATGAAACAGTATCTGAGCATGCCAAAGTTTGTGAATTGTGCTCTAATTGCTTAAAATGTAAGGTGGATGACCAAATTGTAATTTAAAAGGCAAATGGAAAACCTAGTATTTAGACTTTTCTATATATCATAACTTGTTCTATTTGTGTCTATATATTACATTCAAAACTGCAATCAATTGTTATCCTACAGATATTTTGCAATTCTGACAACAATGTGATTTTCCATGTAGTCCCCGATTCTCAATCCTCTGTATTGCCACTCTTCTCTATCATCCCAGGATGGTAAATTACTAGGAGACAAGAACAATATTAGCGCAATACTTATTTTTCACTCTCCTTTGAATTACTAACATCTATAGGTTAGATTTTGACCATTTCTTTTTAGATACATATAGTATTTTGATGACTTAGAGAACTTCTAGCTTTTATGGAAGCAAAGCACTACATAACTGTGGTAGATTTATGTGTAACTCTTGATTGCTGTGGGCATTGCAACCTCTGGTCTTAATCTAGAAGCCCATGGGAAATGTAGCAAATAGTGTCCCAGTATATTTTTATTCATGGTGACATCTCTGCCATTGATTATGAGCAACCAGAAAGTCCTAGTATCCTTTGAGAGTCACTGGGGTTTCAACCCCTTTAAGTGAATACCTTAGAAATCTTTGTCAATGAAGTCACTGTAAGCTATGGAAATGACCTAAAACAGTGGTTAAAGCTCATTCCTACATTGCAAACCCTCTTGGAAGTGGATTGTATTTGTCCCAAATATTGGATCACTAAAAGAGTACAACACACTGTGTCTGTTGACAATGATGTTGAAGAGCCTCATTTAGGTTGATTACACATCGCCACCCTCCTGTTAGGATTAGCCGTTGATGTAAGACCCAGGATAATGATATAAAACATGTCAGTATTAATTCTGAGTAGAACCCATAAATTCCAAATAATCTTGGAATATCTAGACACTCTCATGAAAAAAAATTAGTCCAGACATTGATTATGCAAATGAATCATAGACCTAACTGCCAAATGCAAACCTATAAATTCCCAGAAGATAACAGAGGAGAAAATAAAAATGACCTTGGTTATGACAATGATTTTTTTGATATACCAAAAGCATAATCTATGAAATAAATAATTGATAAACTGGAATTCATTAGAACAAAATTAAAAAAACCTTTATCTCCACAAAAGACAATGTTAAGGCAATTAAAAGAAAACCACAGACTGGGAGAAAATATTTGCAAAAGACAGATCTAATAAAGGATTATAATGCAATGTACACAAAGAACACTTCAAATTCACAGTAAGAAAAGAGTCCAATTAAAAAATGGAACAAAGACCTGAACCAACACCTCACCAAAGAATACATACAAATGGGGTGTAAACATGAAAAAATGGTTAACATCATATAATCTTATTGAAATTCAAATTAAAAATAGTGAAATACAACAAATACTTATGAATGGTCTTGATCCAGAATGCTGACAATATTTCATATTGGTAAAGCTGAGGAACAGTGTGAACTCATTCACTGCTGTTGGGAATGCAAAATGTCACTGTCGCTTTAGAAGACAATATGATAATTTCTTACAAAAGTGAAATTATTATTTTATTTGGTGATTGTGTTCCTTGATGTTTACCCAAATGAATTAATAACTGAGGAGCACATAAAAACCTACACATAGATGCTTATAGCCTCCATAATCATAATTGCTAAAACTTGGGAACCTTCAAGATTTTCCTCCATGGGTAAATTAATAAATTGTGGTACATCCAGATAATGGAGTAATATTCAGTAATAAAAATAAATGAGCTATCAAGTCATGAAAAGATATGGGGAAATATTAAATGCATATTACTAAATAAAGGTGATGATGAGAAAATACTTCATGTTATATGATTCCAAATATAGTATGTATTAAATAAAGTGAAGCTATGGAGACAGTATGAAGATCAGTGTTTGCCGTAGTTGGTAGGTAGGAGGGTTGAAGAGAGAATGCTTGGATATTTTCAAGGAAGTGAAAGTTCTCTTTATGATAGAATAATAATTGATACATGCCCTTATACATTTGTCCAGACCCATAAAGAGTGGATGCTAAGAGAAACTATGGACTTTGAATTGTCATCATATGTAAATGGGTGTTCATTTTTGGTACAAAACACTTTACCATTGTGGGACTAATACTGATAATGCAAGAAGTTAGGTGTATGGGGAAGCAGGTGTTATATGACAAATCTGGACTGTGAAGCAAGCCATTCTAAAAATGTCTTTGTAAAAATCCTTTTTTTCTTATAAATCACTGAAGTTTAAGGTTGTTTTCACAATAAAAGGGAAAAAATAATCTGAGGTCTGTGCAGACAATAATGCTATCTGATGTGATCCATTATCTTCAGATGGATTTCCATAAATGGCTGTGCTGTTGCTGGTTGGCATATATAACTCACACTCTTTGATTTTAAATTTTTAGTTATTGTAACGATTAGTTACACTTGCTGAACTTCCTAGTAATATCTCTTGTTCAGAACTTACTTAGGTTTCCACAATTCCCCTCCAACTCCATGATGGAACTTTTACTCTCTGACTTCTCTATAAATGAAATTCCACTTTAACAATAAATTAGAGCTGTCTTTCTTATAAGCACTATCAGGAAAAGTCCAACAAGTACTTTTCACCTTTCAATTGAAGTATGTCTTTTCCAATTTATGGTGTTTATACCTGGAGTAGAATGGAGAATTGTTTCAAATACCCAAGATTACAATCATAAACTATATTTTATGTGCCCAAGTGCACTCAGTACTCTCTTTGAAGCAGTAGAGGGTATATAATCCAGAGAACTATATAAGGAGGATAAGAATATTGATTGCCATTGAATCTTTTGAGTGTAAGTACACTGTTATGTGAAATGAGGGGCACTGATAAATCCCAGTATCATGGAAAATATCCTATGAACTTGGAAAAGCCTATAGATTTCATCTCGTCTACTCTTACCTCTTACCAATTGTCAAATTTGACAAAATTAATTTTATATAGGTTGTATTTGAAGTTGGTTCAAAAATAATATAGCCATATGAGTACAGTGTTCCTGACATTGATTCTACCATGTTGAAAATTGGAAATAGGTATTTTTGAAAATATATACTTAACAACTGCTCCCATAATTTTATCTCTGGAAATGTTTTATTTCTGCCCTGCTCACAAACTTTCAGAACTAATTATCCACTGAGTTGGTTTATCCTTGAGAATTTGATCATCCATGCCAATGAGTTTTGAGATCTGAAATCTGATTGTCATTTATTGGCTCAATATTCTGCCAAAAATCTATTTTAATGAGTGTTCAGAAAAAGGAGCAGAGATCCAACCAGGAAATAATCCTAATCTTCTTGTCACTGATATTGAATCTTACCTGTACTGGTTTTATTTCTTACAATCAAATATACTGTATAAGTATGAAAATTGTTACTCAAAGGTAGAATAACTAAAATTTCTAATTAGAACCTAGACAAACTCCTTTTTTTTTTTTTAAGATAAAGGAGTAAAATCCCTTTGTTAGTACACAATTGTATAGAGAAAGAACTTGCATTTTAAATAATTGTGAAGTGTTCCTCTTACTGTTTATACACTGGCACCATGTTTATATACTGCCACGTAGCACATCTGTGCTATTCCTAGCCTTTCTTGTTCTTTTTGCTCTATTGACTCTCAAGCTATTCAGGGCAACTGAGAAAAATGGAGCAGGAGAAACACATTCCAGAAGACCTGTATAAATAGTCTCATGGAGTGGAGTCGGTAACACAGTGAGGAAGCCAGCAGACAGTCAAGGAGCATTTCTTCACTGGTAGGGTCAGCGTTCATTATTCACCTTGAAACAACTACTCCTTATGTCTTAGATTTTGATGGATGGAACTTACCAAAATAGACAGTTCAAGATAGCCGAGTAATAGAATAAGAAGAAGGAAAGTGAAAAAGAAATGAAAGATGTGCATCATTTAAAATGTTTTATTATGTGTTGTATGATTACTCCACTTTGCCTTGGCAATTTAGAGGACAATAATGGTGGCTATTTAATTTCCAGGGCAGAGCAATATCATTATATATACAGAAGACTACGACTTTCCCTTGTCCATCTCTCCTGATCAGAAAACTCCTGAGCAGGTAGATTATGGAGCTGTGGAAAGTCACTTGCTGTCTAGAAAACTAAGTAGAAACCACTAACATTAGGGCAAACAGAATCTAAGGTAGTTGGTTCCTTTCTTTCTCGGAAACTTTGTTTCACTATACTGTTTTTTTTTTTAAGATTTATTTATTTATGCATACAAGCACTGGGGTACAGGCCAGAGGTGGGGTGGGGGGTGAGAGAATTCAACAGACAGAGTGGGGAACAGCACAGGCAGATTGACTGAACGACACTGCTGAGGGGAGCAGCTGGCACAACAGGAGAGGTCTGCCGCGCCATGTGGGTTCCCTCCCTGGCCAACAGTAGGGATTGAACTTGTGCTGCAGTGGCTGCGGTTTGCTTCATAGTGCATTGCTTAACCCACCGAGCCACCAGGGAGGCGTGTTTCACTATACTCTTGCTATCGTATGAAGTATTCTTTTTTCCAGTGTAAATCCTTCCATTAGTCACTGACCCATTTCCAGTCAGATTATGAGATTAACATGTTTAATAACATTCTAGATAAAATTCTCAGCAAGGCAGAACAAAAAGAGGTCCAGACATACTTATATTTATATACAATTTGAATCGCTCTTTATAATTTCTTGACTGAATATACCTACTACATACCTGACACTTGCAAAATGTGCCATACAAATATGGCAAAAAATCAGTTATACAATATGGATGACAGTGAAAAGGACAGTTTTTTTTCTACCCATTTAATTAGATATCACTATTTTCTGATGAATTACTTCTGGGCTGGATAGCTGAAAAGAGCAGGGGAACAGTACAGTATGAACAAGACCTCCCTATCGCCTTTAAAAAAGACTGTAATTTAATTGATTTTATTTAATAAAAGATGGAAGCTGGAAACAATAAATGTCTTGTGCTATCTAGTATAAATACATTGTAAACCACAAATGTAAGTCACATAATGTAATTTTAAGTTTTTGAATAACAACATAAAATAGTAAAAATACCCATGAGAAATTAATTATGATGTATATACTATACAAGAGTATACATAGTATCTATTTTAATTATATACATTTATTTTACCTTATATATACTACTTCAACTTATAGTTTCTGTAAAATTATTAATGAAATATTTTATACATTTATTTTCTCCATAGTAAGTGTGCAAGTCCTAGTGTGTGTTTTGTAATTGCAGCACATCTCAATTTGTACCTCACAGTCACAGGCAGCTAGTGACTTTCAAAATAGTATTACCCTATGAAAATTTATTCAGCACAAAATTCAGATTTTATCTGCCTTTGTTAACTGCATAAAAAACTACTTTGAAAAAAGTGTAAAAATTGTAACTAGAAATAAAAATATGCAGAACCTCACTGGAAATAGTATAGTATTTACCATACTCACTGAATTCAAACCTTCTTTGAATGGATGGCTGAATAAAAATTACTTTAATTCAGTGTTAACATATTAAGTAGGTTACTGGCAAGACAAAAACATACTATCAAAAACTTTTCATATAATTTCAATTTCATCAGAATAAAATGTACGTTGAAGTTTTAGGATTTACACCTTTTATACTACAACCATTAATTGTATATGTCAATAGCCAACCAATAAGCACTATTTTTAATAAAGACCAAAAAAAATCAAGATCCTTAAGTGTTTACTTAGTATTTAATACTTATATACAAATATATATTGCTATTTTGAGTGTCTGTGCAAGTTCCTATAGAAAAAAAATTGAATATATAGAAATACTACCATCTTGTTTTGAATGGTAATACAAAATTGACTGCTTAAGTTAAATACTTTCTACGCTAGGAAGTTTTTCCTACCCAAAGTGGAATTCTTTCGCTTTCTTTGTAAACCTTGGCATAGTAAGCAATAGGTCATCATTCATTCCTCCTCATTTATATTATCATTAAATGTTAGGATGACACTGGCTTCTCTGGGCTATTTTGTGAGCTTATAAAAGTAATCATGCTTACAGAAAAACTTAATTGATAAATTTAAAATCACATATCTTGAAGGGATTTTGCTTCTGATAATTTGCAAGTAGGAAAATAATTTTGAAAATCTTGAAATCAGGGCCTCCCCTGGTGGCGCAGTGGGTTAAGCAACACACTATGAAGCAGACCGCAGGCACTGCAGCACGAGTTCAATCCCTGCTGCTGCCAGGGCGGGGACACCCACATGGCACGGCAGACCTCTCCTGTTGTACCAGCTGCTCCCCTCAGCAGTGTACTTCCATTGATCTGCCTGTTCTGCTCCCCGCTC
The DNA here is from genome assembly GCA_019455555.1 of Galemys pyrenaicus. Taxonomy (NCBI): domain Eukaryota; kingdom Metazoa; phylum Chordata; class Mammalia; order Eulipotyphla; family Talpidae; genus Galemys; species Galemys pyrenaicus. The sequence continues at coordinate 2,147,585 of JAGFMF010011577.1, read as the reverse complement.
TCTGTATACTCTCACCCCCCACACACACACCTCTGGCCTGTACCCCAGTGCTTGTATGCATAAATAAATCTTTAAAAAAAAATCTTGAAAACATAGAGTCAAATTCCCTTTTTATATCCTTTGTTCAGAGATTGAGAGGTCCCTGTTTCCATTATTAACAATATGTATATGGAAATGCTCTCATATTTTCACACAACTTGACTGTTCACAATGGTTTAAGCAACAAGTCAGTATTACTTCAACTTTGCTATAATTATCATTCTATATTAACTTTTTAAAATTTGTTGCCTTGAAGAAAAGTGTTATTTTAGAACACAAAAAACTTAGTGAACTTTGCAAACTAGGAATCAAGAAAAGTAATATTTTCTTGGTTTCTCAAACAACTTAAATGTAATTGGAAATGTAAACTTCTAATACTGAGGAGAAAAATTAACTTAAGCATCACTTAGCCAGGAGTACCTGTGTTTTTATGGCAAAAATACTTATGATGTAGTCCAAATTCACTATGTATTTTTTCATTAAGGGGATTATTGGAATATAATGTAATCAAGAGGCTTATGAATCAACACATACATTTTATTCTTTTTACAATAAAATAATATTTTGCAGAGTAAGAGGTAAAGAATAAACCAAGGAACATTAAAACTCTGAAAAATACTTTAAGAATTAAATAAACTATAGTGTATATTATAGTGTTCATACATTATGAATAGTTCATATACTATTGTAGGTGATTTACTTCACCTCCAATATCCATTTTAGTTCTTTATTTATAAATGCAAATATCAGAACTGTATTAAAACTTACTGAACAGAATGTTAAAACATTCCATTTAGCCTTTTGTATTTCTTCCACAAATTAGTAGTAATATACCACTCAAATCTCTGACAGAAATATTTTTAATATATTATCAATAAATTCTTTAAAATAATTAATAAAGTAAAAGGTTGGGAAGGAAAAGGATGGGCAGGGCAGGGAAGGGACTAACATAGTGTCCTTTTCAATATCTTCAAGATAAGTGAAGAAGATAGAACATTCCAACGATGGTTTATAAATGCAAAATATCAATATTACTCTGATACTAAAAGCAAAGAAGGAGATCACAAAAACAGAAAACTAGAACAATATCTCTGATGAATAGAGATGAAAAAGTGCAACGAGACCATAGCGATCTAAATCCAACTAATATTTAAAAAGGATCATAGATCATGATCAAGTTGGATTCATTCCAGGGATGCAAGGATGGTTCGACATATGTATCCTTTTGTCTGGATCCTTGTGATTTTTTTTCTCTCCATTTATTTCTCAACATATTGATTTTCTTGCTTTTAACACTTCTGTCTCTCTGTTCAGTGATCTTTTTCATTCTTTTTACACTAGAAATGGACTAATGGACTCCATATTTCTTGCTGAGATTGATTCCACCCCTGACTTTGTTCAAATTTAGCCACTTATACCTAATTGGTATAGTCTAGACTCCTTATCCCACTGTTAGTTAAAACTCCAAGAACAAAATTTCATCTTTTACTTCGGGGTCATAACTTCTAGACTACATTTGTTTTGTTCCAAATTCTTCATTCTTAACCAAGACCGTGAGGAGAGGGGATGGGAAAAAAAAACAAAAACTTTTTTATGTTTTATCATCATTCTAATCTCACATGCTTTGTAGAAAGCCATGAAATACCAATGTTTGCCATTCAGTTTATATCGCATCTATATTTAACTTTTGTGTTAAAAAATAAAAAAGTTGAAACCATGTAGGAATAACATAAATTATCTGATAGAATTTTTGAGTTAAATTTATACAATATGTTTAAATAATTTCCTGAAAAATAAATTAATTATAAATCTTTAGTTTCACCAAATATTAATTCAACAGCTCCACTGTACAAAACATTTAATATACTTTGTGCTTTATAAGTCTTTTCCTGTGTCCTCCTTATCTGTTATCTTGAAGATAAACACTTTTATATATTTAATTTAGAAATTTTATATTAAGAAAAATAAAAGAAAATCCAATCATCTTTATTTCCTCTAAAAATACTATTATAGTCATATGTACTTCATCATATATATAGATCTTAACAAAACACAAGCAAGTATGAATGTTATAAATATTTATAAAGAAATAGCAGGGTTTGGACTAACAAATTAATCTACAAAGCCATAAACACATCATCTTTTTAAAGAAGTAATAGGTAAAAAGGGAAGGAGAGAATGAGAGAGCACAATATTGCTCCCAGAAGACATTGAATATATTGCCACCACAGAAGAAATTTGGGGGAGGAATGAAGTTTTTTGCCAACATATAAAATCGTGGTAACAACAGACAAACAGAAGTATATGAACTGGAATCTTTCCTTGAATTGGTCTATATCTCTATAATATGTGCAGAAGGTAGAGAAAATATATCAGTTGTTGCTTGCTCATCATTCACTCATTCTTTCACTCATCCATTTATTCATGAGCACTATATGTGTACACTCTGCTAGATACTAGGAATGTAAGATGGTTTTATTTTATTTTTTTTTAAGATTTATTTATTTATGCATACAAGCACTGGGGTACAGGCCAGAGGTGTAGGGGGGTGAGAGGATCACCACAGAGAGCAGGGAGCAGAACAGGCAGATCAATGGAAGTACACTGCTGAGGGGAGCAGCGGGCACAGCAGGAGAGGTCCGCTGCACCATATGGGTCCCCTCCCTGGCCGGCAGCAGGGATCGAACTCATGCTGCAGTGGCTGTGGTTTGCTTCATAGTGTGTTGCTTAACCCACTGCGCCACCAGGGAGGCCCGTAAGATGGTTTTAATACTACTCTCAAGTTTCTCAAAATCAGCAGGAGCAACTGGCATATAAACAACAATATCTCACACTATTTATTGAACATTTGAAGATTACCTAATGGACTGTGTAACCACAAAGCCATATATTGACACTTTATCATAGGAAAGTCACTTACAGTGAAAACAAGACTGAATTCGGTCATAAAGGGAAAATGGGATTTACCTGGCTGACAGAAAGACTATTTTTCCAGAGAGCAGGAGCACTGTGTGCAAAGTTAAGGAGAAACAGAACAATTTAAGGTAAGAGTGCTCTAAGTAGTTGTTCAATACAGGTGCGGAATACTAGGTGGAAAGGAATAAGACTTCGTGGGGAGAGATGGGATGATCAGCTCATCATAGTAACAGACAGTCTAAAGCTGTGGGTTAAGACTGTATCATGAGGCAAGTATGTGGCATTTAAAGGTATCATTAGCTGCAACAAAATGAGATTTGAATTTTAAACCCATTACCCTGATAGTAGTGTAGAAATACCACTATGATGGGGTTAGAGCAGTTGTAGGGTTGGGGATCTCACAAAAGCTAACAAGAGAGACTGGGGCATATTTTTGGTGAGAAAAGAAAGGAAACAGATCCAGAGGCAGTAGAATTGACAGGTTTTTGTGCTAATCTGAAATACAATAAGGGCAACAGCTAACTGAGAGATAATAAAGAACACATGTTACTTCAATCCTCAGTACCATTAATTTGGGGAAAATTCTTGATTTGCATAAACTGGTTATCAGCAGTGGTAAATAGCTCACTGACGTTCACACTGCTTTTAAGCTGCAGAATGAGAATAGAGCTGGATGTAATTGCACACAGCTAGTGCCCTTCGGACTACATCATCTGAACCTCCATATAGTATGAAGGTTATGAGAAAGGAGAGAAACTAGAAAAGCTCCTGGTTCCTGTCTTAGATGCTGATACTTGTTTGAAAGAGGAGAGTGAATTAGGTGGAGTGCTTGAAAGATATCCATGTAGCAATGGCAAACAGTTGGGTATATGGGTCTGAGATAGTTTCTTGATAAAACTGTTTTGCAGATACACTTGGGCTAAAATACATGTAAAATCCTATGTATGTTGCTCTCTCTACTTGTTGCATTTTATAGATCATATATATATATATAAATCCTCACTTTTTAAGGATAGACTTTATAACATATATCCATTAGTTAACTATTTATTTTTATTTTTTTAAAGATTTATTTATTTATGCATAGAAGAACTGGGACACAGGTCAGAGTAGCAGGAGGTGAGAGGATTCACTAGAGAGAGGTGGGGAGCAGAATAGGCAGACCGACTGAAATACACTGCTAAGGGGAGCAGTGGGCGAGGCAGGAGAGGTCTGCTCAGCCATGTGGGTCCCCTGCCTGCCCGGGGATTGAACTGGTGCTGCTGTGCCGTGGATGCTTCACAGTGTGGCGCTCAACCTGCAGCGCCACTAGGGTGGGCCAGTTAACTGTTTTGTATTTTTTTAATTAAAGATTATGTATGCATACAAGAACTGGGGTGCAGGTCAGAGTTGCTGTGGGAGAGAGGAGTCACCAGAGACAGAGTAGGGAGCAGAGCAAGTACAGCTACTGAAATTCACTGCTGAGGGGAACAGCAGTGAGACAGGAGAAGTCTGCCATGTGGGTCACCTCCCTGGCCTGGGATCAAACTCATGCTGCAGTGGCTGGTGATAGCTTCATAGCAGAGGCTATCACCCCTTGAGTCATATGGAGGCACCTAGTTAATTTTTTTAAAGATTTATTTATTTATGCATACTAGAGCTGGGGTACAGGCCAGAGTCGTGGGAGGTGAGAGGATCCACCAGAGACAGAGTGGGGAGCAGAACAGGCAGACTGACTGAAACACACTGCTGAGGGGAGCAGCGGGTGAGGCAGGAGAGGTCTGCTGCAACACCTAGTTAATTTTTTTAAAGATTTATTTATGCATACAAGAACTAAGGTTTAGACCAGAGGTGCAGGGGATGAGGGGAGTCTGCAGAGACTGAGTGGGGAGCAAAAAGGCAGATCTACTGAGATACACTGCTGAGGGGAGCTGTGGGCAAGGCAGGAGAGGTATGCCACTCCATGTGGGTCCCCTCCCTGGCCTAGGATCAAATTCGTGCTGCAGTGGTTGCAAATGCTTCATAGTGCAGTGCTCAACCCTTTGCACCGCTAGGGAGGTTCCTAGTTAACTTTTTAGAGGGAAAAATTATACTAGTTTTTCAATCATATTATCCTTTAGTACTATCTTCACCAATCACATGTTGAGTAACCATTGTGTGACTATGGAAAGTCACATAATTGTGCAAATTTGTTCTGCAATTTGATTGGAAAGATGAGGTATCATAAGTGGTTTCTTTTTAATGGTTGACTTTTTCTCTTTATACCAATGTATTTCTATATTCATTATCTTATTACATCTTCTTTTTGCTTAACTGCCTCAAATTGTCTTTTAAATGGGAAGGATTATACTGAATACACAAACAATTATATATGTTTACAATTTTATAGCTGGCACAGACACAGTTGTTGCAATAGGAAAAAATAAACTTGCCTTTTTGAGGTATCAATTTTGAGAAGGCAGGAACATTAAATGGACTTTGATGTACAATAAGATAGAGGTATTCTCAGAGACAAAATGCAAAATTAGTAGAGGACAGACAAAAATTATTTTCAGACTAATTCTGTGAGGACAGTTTGGGCACTCGTCCATAATTAATTATTTTCTTGTTTAGCTGAGAAAATGTGAGGCTATCCAGAATTTCCATAGTGTTGGATTACAATTTTATTAGCCTTTGAACAACACAAATAGAAGCTAGTCTGATATTGCTCCATTCTATGCTTGAGGCTCGTTAGTGGTGCATTATTTTGTCTATTCTAGAAGACACTGTCATTCAGTTCACCCAGGTAGCTGGAGGTCACAAAATCCATTCTCTTAAAAAAAATGAGAGGACAGCTCTTTCTTCACAGAGTAATTCATGTTAATGCATGGACCGATGGCCCTGAGATGCGTTAATTAAATTAGACTTCATGGTGTTCACAAAGCACTCATGAACCATGATGAAAAAGATTAGAATGTAACAAGAAACACATATACTGTAGCATATGGTTTTGCCAGAGTTGGGCCCTTGAGAATTATTAAATGATAGCTCGACATAATTCAAAATTAATAAAAGTCTGTCTGTTCTCCAGAGGTGTGAATTTTTGTAAGTTAGGTAATTTATGCAATTTAACTTACACTAAACTACATGCTGTATTGCTGCCTATGAGTCAGCATAACTTCACAATTTATAATATAATAATAGTATCACTAAGTCATGAACATATATTTTTGTGACTAAAGTGAAATAAAGTCATGTAGTTTTATCTGACTGAGAGTATTTGACCTGCAAAATATTGGTAATAAATATAGGGTTTATTTTATACTTTGGGAGTTTATAGAGAGTTAAATATAATAAAACAATATACCCTAATGAACTCAAAAATTTGAAAACAACAACTAAATTGAAATCTCATTTTTGTGGAATGTATCAAATTTTTTTTATGGTCCAAAATGTTAAAGTATCTAACTCGGTGACTGAAACATAATGTATGGAAATATACTAAATTAAGATGACCTCATCAAGTTTCATGTACAAATCCCAGGTACACTCTAATCATCTGCATTTCTATACATGCATGTTTCTGAACTCAAATGTTGATTATCTCACAAGTTCTCATCATTTCTCCACCTTACCATGTCATAAACCAAACACCTGTTCTTCCTTTCTCAAATCTAGTCCTTCATCTTTTTCATCTTATTCTATCTGATTGAATAGGGTCTTCAAGTCTTCATCCTTGTTTAGGCTCAGGTCACAAAATTTTGCTTACCTCCCATGTCAAATCCACCAGCAAATCCCGGCTTCAACAATATTCCAATATGACCATCTTTCACCACTATGGTCCTGGTGTAAGCCACCCTACATCTATCCTCTGTGACAGTGATGCAGCTACATGTCTTTTTAACCCTTTGCTTCCTACAGTCAGTTCTTATTTTAGCAGCCAAGAGATCATTTAAATGGTAAGTACCTCATTCTGTATTCAATCTCCCCCTCAGTAAGTCCAAATATGTACCCTCTCATGGAAGGGTCTTCACTGTCTAGCTACCCCACTTGCCTCACATCTCACAAGTTCCATTTTTACCTTGACCTCTCTGCTCTAGCCTGGAAACCTCTTTGCTACGCCTTCAACACCCTATCCAGCACTGTGCATTTGTTAATTCTATTACTTAGAATATTCTTTCCTGTATCCAGTTGATAACTTCTCTCACCTTTATGTATTTGATGAAATGTAATTATTTTGTTCATTGAGTATTTTCCTGGAAAAATTTTGAAAACTGAGGGCTCAGCAGACTCTCCATCCCTTCCCCCTTAATTGTCTCTCTAGTACTTACTGTAATCTGAAATTAAGGCATAGTTAAATTTATTTCTTAATTTTTTTCTTATGTATTTGTTTACTTTCCTTAACAACCAAGTGGTTGGTGGGAATTGCTATCTATTTTACTGTCAGTAGCCTAAAAAGTTATTTGCTATATATAAGCATGGATTAAGCATTAAGCTAAATAAGAATTAAATGTAATAACACAGTCAGATATTAGAAAACTAATTTCTAAACAAAATTATTTAGACACCAATAATGACATAATTATGATGTAATGAATCTGGGAAATAGATTTGCTCCTCTAATCTCAATTGAGGGAACACTTGGCACCTGTGGCCTGCTCCATATCCCTGTTTTTCCACTCAAAACCAGCTTCATCAATTCTCAAACTGAAGGTATTATGGCACCAAACCACTGAGGATTAGCCGGGATACAGCAGGCTAAAGAGCAGACAGCACAGGTAAAGAGTGTGGTATCCCCAGTGTGAACAAGGCCTGGGATTGGGTTATAGTTATGAGCCTAATTCAGAACTTTGCTCAGAACACAAGCTCTCTTCCCAAGCATGCCCGCAGGTCTTGAAGATGCCTATGTCTCCTGTCACAGTTCTTTGTTTGAAGATTTATTTATCTATGCATACAAGAACTGGAGTACAGACCAGAGGTAGTGCTGGGGGTGGGGGCGGTGAGAGGATTCACCAGAGACAGAGTGGGAAGCAGAACAGGCAGATGGACTGAAGCACACTGCTGAGTGGAGCAGCGGAGAGACAGCTGTGCCATGTGGGTCACCTCCCCAGCAAGTGGCAGGGATCAAACACGTACTACAGTGGCTGCAGTCTGCTTCACAGTGCATTTCTTAACCCACTGTGCCACCAGGGAGGCCCCCATAGTGATCTTTATTGGGGATAGCACCCCTGCAATTCTATAATCCTTCTCCTTTGAATCCTTAAATATACGTGGATAAAAAACAAATTTGAACAGTACATGAAGTTCCCAAATTATCTCTTTCCTTCTCAGAACTCTTTTGCCTTATCATTTCTTGGAGCAAAACAAACTAAATGCTGTTCTAGATGTGTTTGAATTGAGCTCCAGTGAACTAGATGGATGAAGTGATGCTGTTCATTCTCCCTACAAAATAAAACACGCTTTCCATTATGCTTATGTGGGTGTTATATTCACCAATTTTCACATGTACTCATTTGCCTGTTTATTTCATTTGTATGCACATTACTATATTATTACAAAAATCAAATAAATGATGTGATCTTAAAAGACTGGTTTCTAGAAAAAGTGTTTTGGAAAGATTGAGAAAAGTTAAGCTCAAGTATATCAAGGCTAAGCAACTGTAAAAGTTGAAGAACTGATAGGATAATTTTAAAGATTATGAATTCATGTTACATTTTTTCTATTTTAATGCAATAAATTGGGGAAAATGATTTGTAGTGTTTACACCAGGAAGATAATCTATAAAAAGGGGTTAAAGTCTAAGCACTGTCGAGCTATCGCCAGGCACTGTGACATGAGTTTCATCCCTAGTCAGAGAAGTAACCCACATGGCGCAGCAGACCTTTCCTGTCTCACTTGCTGCTCCCTTCAGCAGTGGATTTTAGTACATCCGCTTATTCTGCTCCCCACTTTGTCTCTGATGAATCCTCTCACACACACTTTGGCTTACACTGCAGTTCTTTTTGCATAAATAAAAATAAATCTTTTTTTTAAAAAAGATAGAGCAATATTCAAATGGTCTTAAACTTGTAACAAAATATTGGCCAATTAATGTTTATTTGTGTAACTTTAAAAAATTTCCCTTTAATTGATTACTGGTCCTATTGACATTTGAACAAAAATTTTCTTCACTTACTTATACTTGTCTATGTACCTTGTGCCCTCGACCAGACCGCACAATTCTTTAGCCCAGAGTCCTCAGATATAGGTCTGATGTTTTCTGGTTATTCAGGTCTTGGTTATCTGGAGCAACCCAATAATGGCACGTTGCCTGATTGCAGACTAGGTCAGCATTCATGTGAGGGGCGCTAGTGACTGGCATGTTTCCCATAATAGAAGGGAGGAAAATGAGAAAAAAAACATTGAACTCTTAGAAATATTATCTATTTAATTGCAGAACTGTGACTAAATCTGAGCTTAGCTGATTCTATAAAATTTAGTTTTATGCACAATACCACATTAAAATTTCTCTCATTTCTTCACTTGAATAGTTTTACTCTTTGATTTTTTTCATATTTATGTGAACCCATAATATCTTATTATAATGGCAATTGGATCTCCTGAAAACTTCACAGTAGGAATTGATTTGGAATAAACGCTGAATGGTACATTCTATGAACTATGTCTGTAGCTTACAAATAATCACCAGATGATATTCAAACAATAAAGCAAAAACGACTCAAAATACAATCATTGCTTAGGTTCTTCAGTGTTGTTTTGATCAAGTATTTATTGCCTGTGTCTATCTATTTACGTGATGGCATTCTTCTTTCAAAAGTGTTGCCAATTAGATTTAGTAGAGTTTTAATTTTCTCACAGCCATAATGTGTCATTATAAGTAATGCAGTGATATTCTTTAATGCAACAAAATTCTGGTTAGAATTCCATAATATAAACCATTGTATAAAATAGCATCATTTGCTTTCAAGATGTGGACAGTATTTCATGGAAGAACATAAGCTGCTGTGTGAAAGGCAAAATAACTTTTAGATTCCATACATATGGGAAATGTTCACACTTAGCACTATGTACAAATGGCAGGAGTCATTTCTAATACCATGTGAAAATCAGTAAGACAGCTATAGCAACATCTCCTGCTTTTTAGTGGCATCAGACCAAAGTTCTGCTATATGTTTTTGACAAAACACCCAGTCTTACACCAGACTTTTTCCTAAACAGAATTCTATTAATATAAGGCATGCATTAAGTAAACTGTACTATTCTTATAAGAAATTAAATTCCTAGAGCTGTACTTATTGAGGATTGAAAAAAGGCATTGTTAAACATGCACTTGCTTTATAAGTTAACATTTAGAGAAATATTGTAAACACTCCAAGCATCAAAGATACTTTGGATACACTAATGAATCATGTCACTATAGGATTATTTTCCTTTGCATCATGATGCAATGTCATGAGGATTAAGTCAGAAATATGGAAAAACTTTCTTAAGTCATTTCAGTTAACAGGTTTAAACAAAACTTATTTATGCTTTTGAATAATGGGCAATTGAATTAATACTACTTAGTGAAAATGATTAGTGACTAGGGATTATTTAGTGTTGGGAAATTTTGTTTCAGACAAATAATTTTCAGTAATGGAAGAAAAATCAAATAAGAGGTTTAAAATATTCAAATTGATAACAAAATATTTGTTTAATTGAGTTTATTATGCCCTGTCCCTTCCTCATCTCCTAAATACTCATTTTGTAACTCTCTGGTAATCATTCCAAAGACACTCATTAGCTAAATATTTTTGTCCAAATGTTTAAATGTCATCAATGCTTAAAATAAAGCACTCAATATAATTTTATTTATGGATTTCACTTGATATAGTTTTTTTATGGATTTCATATATAAACACAATGAAAATCACAATAATAAAACTGCACATTCAACTGAGACTTCTACTTTTTTTTAATGTGTGCAAATAGGTAAGTATGAGAAGTGAAGACAAGCTTACTTTTTGTTTTTTCTATCTTTTGACCAGTTAGCAAAGCATCACATGAGTCTTGAGGCAGCGTTTCTATTATTTTCTGTCTAAAGTGTGGGGCTAAGGAAATATATTATTGGAGATTGTAAAAAAGCCCTTGTTTAATGCCAACTTCTTTCCTTTGTACACCCTAAAGTAGAAATACATTTTAAAAATCCACAGAAGGAAGAGGTCGAGGATAAAACTGTCAGGATAGAAAACCTTTTAGAAACAAATGTTGTTCTTTATTACTAATGTTATCATCTGCTCTCCTGCTAGTTCAGATCACATCATTGTTTACTAACCAGCCACTGCAATAGGCATGTTTTGTTTTTGTTCTAACTCAACACAATACCAAAACCTTCTTAATTTTAACTGCTTTGAAATAAATAATTTCCATGTAAATTCTCCAGTACCTTTCAAGCAAGTTTCAAATATCTAAGGTCACTTGACAAGAGCACCAGGAAAAAAATTCAAACTGATAAAGACATGTCTTTGACCCATAGTTCTTTTAAAAAAAAAAGATTTATTTATGCATACAAGAGCTGGGGTACAGGCCAGAGGCACTGGAGGTGAGAGGAGTCACCAGAGACAGAATGGGGAGGAGAATAGGCAAATCAACTGAAATACTCTACTGAGGGGGCAGCGGGCAAGGCAGGGGAGGTCTGCTGTGCCACATGGGCCCCCTCGCTGACCTGGGATGAAACTCGTGCTGCTATGCTGTGGATGCTTCACAATGTGGCACTCAACCCACTGCGCCACCAGGGATGCCCTGACCCATAGTTCCAATGTTTCTGGACTAAATAATCTTAAGTATTACACCAAACCAGTGAGAGGCATGTGTTAAAGCTTGACTGTGCATCCCAGTATAAATGTCTATTCCAGTAGGTTTACTGAGGCCAGAATAAAAATGTTACCCAAGAAAAAAGGCTACAGCTAATCAAATGGAAGCTCTATATTTAGAAATCCAACCCAAGTATCTTCCACCTTCTCTAATAAGAGTTTAAACTGGTTTAGTCTCCACCTTCTAGTAGTGGACATGAAAATATTCTTAAGTAGTGATTATAATGCTATATTTAGATGTATTTTTTAAAACTGAGAATGGAATACCAGTCATATTATTATTATTTCTCATTACCTTATTAGTTAATACATGCTTTGCTTTGTTGTGTTTAAAATTGCTTGCTTGCTGCAGTCATTCTGATGTCTATTCTGTAAGAGTTCCATGCTGTAAAGGAATATTTTCATGGGTTCTAATTTTAGAGCGGGGTGTTATTTTTCATTATTTTAGAGCATTGTTTTACTTGCTGTGGAACAGCAGCTGAATGTATTAAGATAAAGCTTTTCAGATTGTCATTATATTCTATCAGATATTTCTGTTGGACCCTCAAAATTAAATTGCAGACAAACATTCAAATATAGGAAAGGAGCACAATTTAGACTAATTGATGGAAACACCAGCTCTTGCAAACCAAGAGAAGTGCTCTGGCATGTTAAAACAGCTTTTGTCATTTCAGAGGTAGCATTGTCTTTGAAAACGATGCTAAAATGTTGCATACTTGTGCAAAGAAATGAATATGCAATTTTCTGAGCTCATAAGAATGACTTTTCTGGGGCAAGATTGTACAGATTAACAATATGAGATTGGGAGAGATTGTGCTATATTGAAGGTCTTCTAGAGGTAAAAACACTGAAAGTGCCTCGAGAGGATGATGAGAATTTATTTTAATTATACACTCTTAAAGAGTTATGATAGTGAGTGACATTACCAAGGGTCTGCTTGAATCTCTGCACTTGCATAGGTGATGCTAGTGAGAAAAGCACTAGCTAGGGAGAAAAGCAAGGGTCACAAGGACCCCACAAGGCTAGTTCATTTCTGAATGTTCTCACAGAGGAGCAAATTCTCCTTTCATAGAGAGTTTTATATTATGTGTACAGAACAGAATGTAGTGACTAGGCAAGATCTGAGATTTCTGGCAAGTCTGTTGAATAAATAATACTACATTTTCAACTTCCTTGCTGCTTTCATCTTAGGACCAGCAGCACTGTAAAATACTAGTCACACTTCAGAACACTCTGACACTCTGCTTATGGGCTTCGTGTTCTTCAGATTTACGGTGGGGCATATTGATGGATCATAGGCTTCCTAGAAAGTTACCTGGAAAATGCAGATCAGATCAAGGAACATGCTTTTGGCCCCAACAGGTGTTCATGGTACTGCTTGGGGGCAGAGAGATGGAATAGATAAAGCCGTGCATGTATGTGGAGCTACAGAGCTAAGAGAGATGCTTGGAAAAGCAAGACCATTTTCTTAGAGAAATATCAAAAGCTAAGGGCTGGTAGATGGTAGATAGCTCTAGAAACTTAGAACAGTCTGAGCTTTTCACTTTGAATATGCTAGACGGACTGTTTCTACCTCTTCTGCTAGGTTTTTGCCCACTCTCCGTATGTGATCTTAGTGCTGCACCTACACGCAAATGAGCATATTTGCATCATCACTTCAACTAAGTAAGAATAAAAAAAATCACCCAAATTAGAGAAACAAAAAGGATCTTGCAAGATGAAAAAAACTGAACAGCATGAGAGACTGATTCTATAACATTAAACTTATATAATCGAAACACAAATTGGCAAGACACGTTTAGAGAAAACCCTTTTGCACACACTTGTCTCTAACTCTTCAGCCAGGAAAGACCACCAGATCACAAATAAAAATAGCATTTTGGCAGATTCCTGGAATCAGTTTCTGGATTCCCCCCTAGACTTTACCCCTGCAGGTTGACCCCCAGTCTTTAACCAGTCCCGTCACTTTGATGTTCATAATGAATTTCACTGTTTGGCTTCCACCTTAGCTCCAATTGTTTCACTCTGGCAACTTTCTAGTTCAGTGTATTGTCTCCAAAATAATCAGCATTTATATTCATGGCTCCCTACATATGTGGACACAGCGATTAATTCACTTCTTCACACAAACTGAATCCGGGGTACTAGCCCTGTGCCAAGAACTATATTATGTGCTCTGGGTCAGGAGTGAGCCAGGCACCATTTTCTGGAGTTTTCCTACTACTGAACATTGCAATTTATTTAAACATAACTATTAGCAGAGATATGTAGAAAAAACACAAGGTATGTGATGGGTAAATAACAAGACTCCTTGTATATGTTTTCACGGAGATTATCCCAGAGGAAGTGACTTCCAGACTAATCCCATGGCTTGAAATATGAGGGGTCAAAGGGTGAGGGTGGAGAGAGTAGAGAGGACTCCCTGTGCAAAATTGTGAAGGATTATGAGGTATTATGAGGCAGGAAGGGAGGAGGGTTTGAAGGACCAAAGCCCGGGAGGTGAAAGAAGAGAAGGAGATACATTCAATGCCATTTATGACTTGGTGATAACTAAGGAGCGAGCGTCAAGGAAGTGAGGTGTTGTGTCTGGAAAATGTGAGTGAGGAGGGTAGTTTTGGGGAATGAAAATCAAATGAGATCATAGTCTCAAAGGGAAAGAAATGAGAAGTGACCATAAATTCGACCCTGAAGGCAGAGATGTCCTGAGAAGAACAGAGGCTAGGAGGTCTATCTGAATTCTTGCTCACAAAAGTGGTATTTTGTACAGTTACAAAATTATATTACATAAGTGTCTTTGGTGTAATTAAAGGTAAGTATTAATTTATTGAGCATTATATGTAGAGCTCCTATTTGATATGATTTTATCTATTCAAATTATAATAGGAATCCTCTTATGGGCATAGTTTTATTAATATAAAGACTCATGGGTGTATCACTAGGAAATAATGTCCAATGTGTTATGAATGTTCTACTAATTAACAAATGGTAGAGAATAAGCAGTTATTGATTTTAAACCATTAATGTTTTCCATTAAAAAATTTCAAGTAAAAATCATTAAAACGTTTTAATTGAATCAAAATTAATTTAAGTATATGTTGGATATGGTTTATGAAATCATTATTTTAAAGAAACAAAGTGTTTAATATCTGAATATATCAAGGTAAACTTTATTGCAAACCACAAAATTATTCAAAATATTGCTGCTTTATCAAAATTATATTTTTCCTTTCAAAGGAAAAATAAGCAAAAGATTGTAGAACTAAATATTACTTTTTCATGAAAAGAAACAAACCACAACAAAAAAACAAAATCAACACTTGAGCAAAGAAAATCTCAAGGAATATAACAGAGGCAATTTTAACATTAACTATGCAATCTCTTAGTCACGCACAGCTGTGAAAGACATATATTAACTTCCTGATGTGAGATTCCAGTTCTTAAAAGAATGCTGACAAGGTTTGGCTTCTAAATAGTTTAAACTTAGTCTGAAAGTGTGGATTGTTGGTATTCTCTGCAACCTCCAAAGTTTCGATGCTTGTATCTTCTTGTCTTACCACTTATGTTATTCATACTTATAATAAAATAAAAATACAAAAATATGTTTACATTGCCTTCAGATGATTTAAGTCAAAGATCTCAGCACACTTTTATAATATCAGAACTTCTGTAATGACTATAGTTAATACTGAAAGCAAAAGGAATTCTGAAATTTTCTCATTATGAAATGATAGTGTTAACAAAGACTTATTTTAAAATACTGAAATGTTACATACTTTTAAATTAACATGTAATTACACATGGATGTACAATAACACAAGAAAAAGAAACCAAAGTTGCATGGACCACATTAAAATTTTGAAGTAAAGACCATTTATAGGTTTTAAATACTGTTTCATTGTTCTAGGATTCAAATGCAACACAAACCTAACCTTTTTATACTTGCATTATTTTTTATTGAGGTAACATTGGTTTACAACACTGGATGTGATTTAGGGGTATGGGTTCACATCTCTTCAGATGGATTAGAGCACATTACGCTCACCACTAAATCACCCACAATCCTCCAACATAGTTATTGGCTGTGTTTGTTGATTCTATTTGCGTATCTTAATTTTTCTTTTCATAATGCCTACCAGGTTTACATAAATTTTAAGGTAACATGCATTTAAGATAAAATTCCTGAACAATTAGTCATTGTTGGACTATATCACAGTCTACACATAAATCATCAGAATTATGTGAATATTAATACATAACTATTTTATATGTTATCAAAAGTAAATGTCAAAAAAATGCCCATTCACCTCATCCACATGGTTGAGTGGCAGTTGAGTTATGGCCCCTAACCCAAGGCAATAGGTGCAGCCAACTTGTCTAATCTTACTGGACTTCAGTATCTCTCTAGCACAAGCTATGGGCTATCTTCTCTTAATTACATGGAACCCTCAATATCATAACTTTTATAGTGCCTAAAGAGACAGAGGAAAAGTTATTCTTTCACCCTCTGTGGTAGCATCTTTACTTTTTAGATTTTCTCTGTCTCTCTGACTTTATTTTTCTCTCTCTTAGTATCTTTTTTCCCCTGTCAAATTGGTTATTTCACACAGAAAAAAATGTAATCTGATATTATGTTTTCATTGGCACTTCTTTAGCTATGTGTGGGTTTTTTTCACAAAAGTGTTTTTCAATTATAATCCTTTTTAGTGATTCTTGTAACACTCTTACTAAGTAGTCTGTATGTCATGATTACATTTTTACTATAATTTAAAGTGACTGTCTAATAGACTGACAAGGTAGAGGATTTGGAAAACAGAAAATTTAGTAAAACAGGAACTGGCAGAGAAATAAAAAAAATTATGGTATCACTTTAAGTTAAAGATGAAAAATAATGCCCACCAAATCTGTTTCACTGGGATATAGCAAAACCTAGAAACTTCTCTCTCCTGAGACCTAATGAACTATCAAGTAATGTCTATCCTTCCTGCAAATATCTCTCATGACCTCCCTTATCAGCATTTCTTACCTACCATGATATATCATCTGTGATAGTCCTTTATCTGAACTAACCCTCCACTCAAGTTTCAGATCTTCGCTCTTTGTAATTACTCTTTGTAATGTTGCCAGAGAAGTAGTTAAAATGTTAAATCTCAAGACACTACTCTCTGGTTTCTTCATTTGTTTATCATCTTCAATAGATAGAACAGATAAACTCCTTCTGTGACACTCCATGACTGCTGTGAGTCCAGATTTCTAGTGTCTTAATCACCAACTAGAAATAATTTCCTGCCTCTCCATTATAGCATAGTGTCCTTTGATAATAATGAGTAATTTGAGTTATATATAGTTTCTGAAGAATGGCATGTTCTCATATTAGTATACCATCCCCTTTTAATAGTTCCTCTTTGTTTTCTTCTTGGGAAAAAAAAAAGACAAAAAGACCTCTTTGAATTTCAGGTAACACGTTACTTTCAGCATCCATAACTCCAAGGCTGACTTCTTCTATCTTTTTACCTCTCTGGACTTTGAAACACCACTATTATGACAGATCATATTAAAATTGAAATAACTGGTTTGCATGACTGTTTTTCACTTGATGTGAATTCCTTAGCTCATTGTGGTTTGAGTAAAATGGTCTTACCAAGGGTTTTCTGAAAATAGAACCTCAGAGGGGGATTGACATGTAAGTCATTTACTTAGAGTTCCCACGGTAACCCTATAAGACAGCAGATGAAGTAGGACAAGGAAGGAGCGGATGTCAGATAAGGATGTAATCTCATATAAAAGCCCACAGAGAATAGGATGAAATCTGATTCTGTAAGGACACTGGGGCCTAGACCTAAGCCTCAGAGCTACTACAATTCTAGCAATGGATCTAGGGATTTTTACTTCTGCATCTGTTAGTTATTGGTTAATGGAAAACTCAGAGGGGGGTAAACTCCCACACATTCCCAGACATCTAAAGTAAGAGTCAAGTAGCTGCTGGAACTATGGAGCATTTCTCTGAAGAAAATATTCATGGAGACACTCTAAATTTTGAATGGCTGACTGGATACCTACATTACAAATTATGGAACTTGGGGTTTGACTGAAGATTTTTGATAAAAAGAGTAGTATCTTCCAAGTTATAGATTAGGTAGATTAGTCTAGAAATTTATGAAGGATTTATATTAATGAAAGAAAAGCCTAAAGGCAGCAGTATTTTAGAGAAAATTGCCATTATGATAAGGGCCTTTGTCAGCATGGAATCAGCAGTGAAGAGAGGTAAGATATGCTTTTGGTTGATATTTCAAGTGAAGATTCAATCATTCTCTGTGACTGACTGAATATGTGAGACAGAAAAGGAGACTTTCCTAGCTCAAGTAACAAAGAGCTCACCTGTACAAAGGGAAAATCAGGACATACTGGAAGTTGACTTAGGTCAGGAAGAAGAATAACATTAAAAATTCAGATCTAGATATGATGAGTTTTATTAGGGACACACAGATATTCAGCAGATATCAAAGTACAGTTTGATCTTCAAAAACATGGTGGCTGGAAATATGGACCTGAGATTGAGGTATGAAGATGGATTTGGGTCAATATGGTATGGAGAGAGAACTTTCAGGGAGCAGTGAAAGAACGAAGATATTAAAGAACAGAGCTATGGCACATGCCACACAGAGAGACAGAAAGGAAAGTTGACAAGAAGTGGTAGTGGAAAAATAAGACAAAAAAATAAACACAAAAATACATCCTCAAGAGAAAGGTTCAAAATATCAGGATGGTTTCAGCCTTAAATCATCAGAGAATTGAAACTGAAATATAATTGAGAATACTGGGTCCTAAATAGAAGATATGTTTAGGCAGATTCTACTTTTAATGGTGAATATTTAAGTCAAATTACAAACCTTATACCAATAGTAAGAGGATGCATGCCATTCTTATTTTCCAGTCATGAAAAATTAAATACAACTTTTTAATACTATTAGCTGAATACTTAATTCAAGTAATCCTACCTTAATCTCAGTTATCCTAAGAAACCAATCAGATATAAAGTCTGTAATTTAAGACTACAGTCTATTCATACTGTAAATACTTCCAAGGTTCAGCAGAATATTTAATTTATGACAAAAACAAAAGTTGGAATCTTCTTTTATCATCATTATAGAGTGTGATTATAGAAACTGATGACAAAATTCTTTGAAAAATATTGCATGAGAAAGGAATGCTACAAAATTACATGAACACATTGCAAATATGAATTTTTTTACATCTCTATGTATATCAACAGATACAATCTCTGTGTGTATGCATATTCTTGTTACCAAATTTGGTCAAATGTGAATCATAGCTGATTATAGTTGTGTATACATTTATATATATATATACAGATATAGTTGTGTGTATATTTTTCAGAATTTATAGGTGGAACTTGCTAGTTTTTATTTTAAAAGTACAATGAATGGTGAAGGTAGAACCATAATAAAAATCAGATAGACCTTGATGTCCAATATGGAAGTTACTAGAAATGCATTACTATTTAAAGTTATTTAAATGTAAAATCTCAATTTAAATAAAAAGTAAAATCTCAATTCTTCAGTATCATTAGCCATTTTTCGACATCTCAACATTTAATGATTCTGTATTGTACAAGACAGATTTATGAAATATTTCCATCATGCTATACAACTAAATTAGTGCTGATTTAGTCTATTCATCTGAGAAATCAGGTAGGTTTATATATTTTTTTTTTTAAAAGAAACTAATAGAAACTATGGGACTTAATGAAATGAAAAGACAATAACCTAAATTAAGAACTCAGTTGATAAGATGCAGAAAAGATAATTAACTGTATAATAGGGAAAAGGGAAAATTCTTAATGATGGAAAAGACAAAAATTAAAAATGAAAGACAAAAGGGAAGAAATAGAAAATCTTAACATTCTAATCACAAGTAATGAAATAGACTCAGTAACCAAAAGCTTCCCAAAATCAAAAGCCAAGGACTTGATGGCTTTACTAATGAATTCCATGCAACATTCAAAGAGAAATTATGCCTGTCCTTTTCAAACTTCCAAAAAATTGAAAAGGAGTCAAACTTCCAAACACATTTTTTGAGGTTAACACTTTGAGGACTCTAAAATAGGATAAGGCCATCACACAAAAACAAAATTATAGACTGATATCACTGAACACAGATGCAAAAGTATTTAAAAAATTACCAGCAAACAAAATGTAATGGTACATTAAAGAAATCATACACCATGATCAAGTAGGGTTTATTACAGGGATATATACAAAGATAATTCCACATAAACAAGTCAATTAATATGATACAACATATCAACAAAAGAAAGGAATAGTCATGCAATTATCTAAACAGATGCAGAAAAAACTGCTGACACGATTCAAAACCAATTCATGATAAAAATCCTCAAAACTGTACCACTAGATAATACAATTCTTATATGAGAAATCCACAGCAAACATCATACTCAATGGTGAAAAAGAGCTGACCATTCTCTCCACTCTCACCACTATTATTCAACACGGTATCAGAAGTAATGGTCAAAAAATTAGAGAAATAAAAAGGAAGAAAAGGTATTTGAACTGGAATTGAAGTCAAACTATCATAATGTGCAGATGACATAATATTCACAGAAAGTGAATGAAGCAAAATATCAAGTTACAGTTATACAAGAATTTGTTGCATCTCTATACATAAAAAAATGAACAGAAAGAGAAATCCAGAAAACAATTACTTTTAAATCACATAAAATAGTTAAATACTTATGAATAAATTTAATGAAGATTATAAAAAATTTTCACACTGAAAACTCTTTTTGAAAGAAATAAAAGGAGATATAAAGGAAAGGTTGGAAATGTTTTCCATGCTCATTGAAAGAATTATATCATAAAATTACCATATTACCTAAAGCAGTATACACAGTCAATGCCTATCAAAAATCTCAATAGCATTCTTCACAAAAACAGAAGAAAAAAAATCCATGCAATTTTTTGGAACTACAAAAACACTAAATGTCACAAAGAGTTCTGAGAAAATTACAACAAAACTATCATATTCCCTAACTTTAAACTACATCTCAAAGTGATAATAATTAAAAGGCATGACACTGGAATGAAAACAAACATACAGTTAAATGAAAGAACTGAGAGTTCACATACAGAAGCTATAGAAGGAGAAAGACAAATACTGGATGATTTTACTCATATGTGGCATGTAAAGAAGCAATACCAAAGTGTTCAACAAAAACCAAACCAAAAGAAACCCTAGAAATCTGTCTGTAAAACTGAGGGCATCAGCAGGGCAATGGAAGGGTAGAGAGTGAAGTGTGGAGGACCCAATGAACTATGATGGAGGATTGTGAGTACATTATATGTTACAGTCATACTGCATACTGAAGACTTCCTTCAAGTCTCTTTAAGTCTTCTTTAAACATTATATTCCTAGAATTTAGCATTGTCTATGCTATTTGGTAGCTTTTAAAAAATACTTGTAATTTTTAATTTTAGGTTGATAGATTTAAAATTCAGATGAACACATAATATTTTTGGCATCTTGATTCTACTACCTTTTTCTCTTCTTTTACAGTTTTAATACATTTAGGCTACTCTTAGAATTATTTGAAAACTCCCTCTTCTCAGATACTCTAGAGATTGAAATATTGGTAATGGAAGCATATGCTCAGCTGTCAGTTCTGATTTCTCTCAATGTGAACTGGTAGTTGGAAAAACTTGGTAATAAAGACGAAGTATAAGCTTTTCTTCTTGATATATAAAAAACTGTCAGTCAAACTCTTTGTTTTCTAGAATATTCCAAAAAATGAACACTGGTGGATGAACACTGGTTTAGGACTGTGATATATTCTGTACTAGTTTTCCTAGGGCTTCTGTAACAAATTTCCACAAATTTCTGGGTTATTCAAAACAACTTAAATGTATTCTCTCATGACACTGAAGGCTGGAAATCTCAAAGGAAGCTGTCAGCAGGGTTGGTTCTGTCAGAGCACTCTGGGAGAAAATATAACTCATGCTCCTCCCCTAGCTTCCTATGGTTGTATAGGTGGTCCTTGAGTAGCAATCTACTTCTAGTCTATGTCCATCTTCTACTGGATTGAGCATCTAATCAAATTGAGCATGACTTTATCTTAACTTCATCTCAAATCATCCTCTTTTCAAATAAGGTCTCATTTACAGGTTTCAGGAAGATATGATTATTTGAGGGGCATAATTAGACATAGTACACATTGACTTCTACATTTTTGATGAAAAGAAAAATCAAAAGAATTAAGCATGAAAAATGGAATTCAGAGAGAAAAATATTTTTAATTAATCCTTACTAAATGACTGTTTTAACAGAGGACTTACATAATCCGAAGTTAGAGTATTATTAAGTATTTGTTAAACATTTACATATAGGATCCTGAAACACTGATCAGAACACTCTTTCGAGCTAGTAATACAAAAAATATCAAGTGACTTTTAATAATACTTCTGACATGTGCTCACTCAAGGTCACCCACAAGCAACTTTCCACATATGGCTTTCATTAGTAAGAATGGAAAATCTAATAATACATGACTTATCAAGTTGAAATATATCATTGTGTTATGGGAGCAAAAAACTTATGAATAATCTGGCCTCTAATAAAACAATTTTCATTGCTTCATCTAGAAGAGGTAAAGTAGTATTGAGTTATATGAGAAAATGATTTTTTTAACTAAAGTTTAACTGTACATGATTGTTATTTGCAGTTGTAATGTTCCCCTGTAAGTAACTATTTAAAAAATTTAAGCGCATCCAGTTAATATTGAATACCAACTCATTTTTGGCAAGGCAAAAAAAAAAATATCAAAGCATAATCCTGGAAAACTTTAAGGTGAGTTAAGGTGAGTAATGAAAGTATTATGAATAGATTAAAATATTCAACAAGATTAGTTTAGTATTACTGTCTATCCTATGTGGTATCCTATGTTAGACACTGAACTACATGCAGGAGATTCTACAATAAATAAAAATGACTTATGTGTGCATGTGTGTATAAATACATTATGTATTATTGCTCAGTCATGAGAAAGAAGAGAATAACAGCCACCCCGAGGGCATTACTGTAAGTGAAACAAGTAGAAATACAAATACTGTATGATTATAATTTATATGTGGCTATTAATAAAACCAAACTCAGAAAAACAGACTAAAATGGTAGTTTGCAGGAAGTGGTGGTAAGAAAAATACTGAGAAGTGGGTAAAGGGTGCAGACTTTGATCATAAGTAAAATAAGTTCTGGGATTTAATGTATAGCGTGGCAAAATATAGTTAACAACACTATTTTATGAAAGTTGCTAACAGAGTAAATCTCAAATAATTTCATCATCAATAAGAAGCTGTAATTATGTGATGAGAGTTGTTACCTGATGCTATGGTAGTAATCATTTTGCATGTCTTTAAAATCAATACATTATACACCTTAAATTGTTTAATGTAATATGTCAATTGTAGCTCAATAAAACAGAAAAAAATATCATGGAGTTTTCATTGCCCTGGGGTTTGATGAAAAGTCTCCAGTGATTCCTCTTGATCCATATCCTATTATCCTACTGTGCAGTGAGCTCTGACCACTCACTTCTAAGGCCTGTGACACCTTGTTTACTGGCTTCTTGACTTGAACAATGAAAAGCAAAGGCAGGGGATCAGAGGTGAGTGGAGAGAGCTGATGTGGGTATGATTTCTCAGTATCCTTTCCTATAAGGTATGGAAAAGCAATGGCTGGTTTCCTCTGCATCTATAGGATCTACAGATCTTGTAGTTTCAAGAGTATCTGCTCCTATACTTTCTCCTTTGGGCAATGGAAATAGCACTAGTTTATCCAGCTTCCTCATAACCATGGGTTCTTTAAACTTGTCCTCATATTCTAAATGGTCTTTCTGGTGAACTGGTTTCAATTACCCCCTTTATGTGTACCATCTCATGGAGCTAGGAAAGAAAAAACTAATGTGTAAGATATTTGACAGAAAACATTTTGGTAGATGCTACCAGCCTCTAGCAACACCTGTTGTTCCTTCTCATGACTGTTTATGATTCCTTACTATAAGCATTGAACTGAATGTTTGCTTAGGCTGCTAAAGGCAGGTAGGCTGAAAGCTGCAGCAGGCAGGGCATGGTGGAAGTGGGTGCATTTCTATTGTTCCCTTTCTCAGCAGTCCTCAAAAAATGACTGACAAGACGTCATTTACAAAACATATTATGTATAAGGACCTGTGTCAAGAGATGCTGAGACAGATACAGTCCTCCCTCTTTCAGAGGTGAAGAAGTTGAGCTCAAAAATCCAAAGTAGAAAATGCACACAGTTACGGAGCCCAACTCTACCCCAGAGCTCTTAGCTGCCTTCCTATACTGCTGTTATGGAGTGGGCCATAACATTAGCTTGAATTATGTGATAAAGACAGAAAGGAGTCTGCAGAGAACTGGCAGGGAGAACACCTTGTACAGAAGTTAAGATGGCAAGGGTAGATAATACTTTCAAGAAGTTTTTAGCAAAAGAAAAAAGAGATATGGAGTAATTAATAGGCCAGGGTAGGCTTTGGTTTCGTTATGTTTTTCTATTTTCCTTTTAACATGAGAGAAACATATTCTTGTTTACATGCTTAGCAGAGGATGTACTAGAGAGAATAATCGATGTTATAGAAATGAAAGTAATATCTGATCACAGAAGGGATGGTGGCAGAAGTTAAAATGCATACACGGAGTTTATCTTAAATCATATGTAATATGAAAGTATCTACAAATCCATGCCTATTATAAAATATGCAAATAAGAGACACTTACACATAAAAATGCTATACTTACATGCTCCATGTGCTATAATTTTATTTTTTTTAAAGATTTATTTATTTAAGCACACAAGCACTGGTAGAGGCCAGAGGTGTGAGTTGTGAGAGGATTCACCACAGACAGAGCGGGGAGCAGAACAGGCAGATCAACAGAAAGAAGTACGCTGCTGAGGGGAGCAGTGGGCAGGGGAGCAGGAGAGGTCTGCTGCACCATGTGGGTCCCTCCCTGGCCGGCAGCAGGGATCAAACTTGTGCTGCAGTGGCTGCAATTCGCCTCATGTGCGCTGCCCAACCCACTGCGCCACCAGGGAGGCCTCATGTGCTCTAACTTTAAATGACACTGCTATTCTTAAAGTAAGGGTACATTGAAATGTATCACCTTCTTAGTATGTGTGGACATGTATGAGTGTGTGTTTAAAATTTTGAATAAAGTGACTCAATAGTATGTTTTCTGCATCTTTTGTCATGTAACATTTTCCCTACTAATCTATTGTATTATTCTTAGTATTTTACTTATATCAGCAATATAACACTACTTTAAATATTAGTCAATTTTAATTTTTATGTAAGATTTATTTATTTATGAATACAAGAACTGGGGTACAGGCCAGAGGTGCAGGGGGTGAGAGGAGTCACCAGAGAAAGAGTGGGGAGCAGACAGGCAGATCTACTGGAATACACTGCTGAGGGAAGCAGCATATATTAGTCACATTTTAAGTTTAAAGATAAATTTAAATTTTACATTTAATGTAAAAAACAGATTTTACAAAATCTATTTTGAGTTAATTATTGTGAAATATATGTGGTGAAATGAGTATGGTTTGTTCCTAGTTTTTTTTTTTTTGCATGTGTATGTCTAATTATTTCTGTGTTGATATCTATTAACCAACTACCAAATACAGATGTTAATTTAGCGATATATTGAGATATCTTTAAAACCACATACAAAATCACAAAGCAATTGGAGACTAAAAGAAACAGATAAAACTGACATTAGTGTAATAGTGGCAACTTTGTAAGAAAACACTGGAAACGATGAAGAAAGCTGAAATGAAATAACACCAGGATATTTGATGTTGTTGATGGGAAGAGACAGGAATTACTTTAATTTGTTAGGACTATGGTAAGGCTGGTGTATTAGTGACAACAAATCCTAAAACTGGAAATGTACTTTATGTTAAAAGGAACGTTACATACAAATAAAAATAATTCTGAAAATGAATATGATCTCTAGGAATGAAAACACACTATGGAAACTTTGTAGGACATAGTCTCGAAACATTTCTGGAAATTAAGGAAATATAAATGGAAATTAACTCTGTAATACTATTACTCATGCAATATATGTGCTGTCTCTTTTTATCTACTGACATAAAAACTTATATAAAATTTCCCCAAATTTCCTTCTGTCAAGTCAAAATTCATCAATCACGAAATTCTACTACTATGAGGTTTTTCCAGAACATCTGGCCAGTTTCTATTTCCTGAGTTTTTATTTTAGAACCTAATGCTAGATCGTAATTTATGTTTTGGTGCCAGATAGTCATGACACAATTAGCATTTTTTTAAAAATCTGAATGAAAATAGGTATTTTGTTTAAGACATTTTAGAAGCATCTTTCTTTTAGATGGAACTTTCCTTTTGTAGGATGTATACTCTAGAAATCACTGGGTATAGAGACATTTATTTTATTTATTTATGCATACAAGAACTGGGGTACAGACCAGAAGTACGAGGGGTGAGAGGATCCACCAGAGACAGAGTGGCAAACAGAACAGGCAGATCTACTGAAATACACTGTTGAGGGAAGCAGTGGGCAAGGTAGAAGAGGTCTGCCTTGCCATGTGGGTCACCTCCCAGGCTGGGGATAGGGATTGAAGTTGTGCTGCAGTGGCTGCGGTTTGCGTCATAGTGTGTTGCTTAATCCATTACACCACCAAGGAGGCCCCTATAGAGACATTTCTGAGAACAGACTCCTCCCATGGTGAATAAAATTCCTTAATAAAATTATAAGACATCAAATGGAAGACAAGTCCATTTTCTATTGGATTTATCCTAAAAGTCCACATATTTGACTTCAGTGTGGAAAACCCCAAAATCCTAAATGATCAACACATCTACCTAACATATAAATAATATGAGCACTAAAAAATTAAATAAACTGTGTACTTAGTAAAGACTGAAAAGACCAGATGTAAGTGAAATCAATGCTACCAAACTATATTCAAAACAAAACCAGACAAACGAACTGATTACAAGAAATCGCAACAAAAAAATTCCTCTCATCAACATTGACTTCCACATTTAGAGCTCTGCACATTTTTCTAAATAATAAAAGTGACCCATTGATTGTGAATTTTTGAGGCGTAAAATGAGAAAAGGGACATACCTAGCATTTCTGTTCAAATGTTTAATGTACTGTGATAAGTTAAGGACAATAATCATAAATTAAAGTGATAGAGTTTCAAAGTAAAGATATTATAAGGTAATGAACTTAATCTTATTTAATGAACAAGAAAACAGTGAAACCAAGTGAATTTTCCAACTTGCAGTGTTAAGTGTTCATTTGGTCATGGGGGTACTCTGGACCTTCTGATTCTCACAGTGATTTTTCCTACTACAGAATTCACTTCAAGGACATGTATTTAACCACCTGTAATTCTATTTGGAACTAAGTCCAGAAAAGTAGATTGTACTTGTGCGGTTCTAAAATTAAATATGATTTCAACATCATCAATAGTTTCCTCGGTATTATTTGAGGCTCTATATCAATTTTAAAACACAACTTAATAGACAACTGAAAATTACCAAGGACTTCAGTGTAGCAATTTAAGTGGGGTTTCATGTTGAATAAAGGCAGGACAACATGAATAATAAAAGCGCCACTTACCAGAATAGATTTATTATTGCTAAGAACCAAATTATTGAAGTATACAATATAAAGAGGAGGCCTCTAAAGAGCAATTTCCAATAAATCTCTACAACGAAAAATGAGATATAGAAAAATGTATGTCATACATGGAATAAATGTTTGTTTGTATTCTAATGTCAGCAAGAAGATGGACATAAATATTTATGGCTAACAAAAATTTAGAAGTATGCAGAAGTCTGATTCATAAAGGAGGGGAAATGTGTTGCATTCTGTAGGTATTAGTCCATTATAGTACCTGTGTTCGCCAAAAGTTCCAGCTGTGAAGAACACTGTAATAACCCATGAAGGCAGAAGAAATCCATTGCACTAGCATTTTGCTGTGCATATATACTCGACTGTATGAGAAGGTCTTACTGCAAGGTCATATGTAATGACTTAAGCAACACACAACTGACTTAATTGAGTCAACTGAGACATAAAAAAGGTAATAAATAACCTAGATTTGAAAAATAGAGGGAAAGAAGCATAATGAAGTGTGGTGATGGAATATGGGTACACTTTTGTTAACACCTGGTAGGGAGGTATCCAAGTATTGCCTCAATTAAAAGTAAATTTAAATAAAAATGTATAAAAATTTAAAAAAATGCTCTGGGTATGGAAAATAAACAGAACATGAATCCTGTATGGTACAAGTGATCCCACAGAGTGTTTAATGTTTTTTTCTATAAAACACTACAGAGAAAGGTCTTGATCATTTCTGAACTTGAGAATTCTATTATGATATGATGATTTCAAGAGAGTATCTGACCCCTGCTTAAGGTTAACGTAATGTCCAGCTATCTTAAGACATTTTCCTGTCACCCAGAACTTGGAGTGGGAATGAAGATCCTTGTCATCTACCTAGAATGGTGAAGATGAGTTTTCCAGTCCCTTTCAAATAACCACATTGCACATACTCCTGGGTTAAATAAGGCAGTTTAAATTCCTCTTCTGCTTTAAACCCATACAGAAACCTATCTACTGACCCTGTAAAAGGGAGCAATGGGTTATCCCAACAGATGCGGAGATATCACTGGAGAAATTTCACAATTAATTTTTTAAAAAGATGTATTTATTTATGCATACAAGAAGTGGGGAGCAGAGGTACAGGGGATGAAGGGATTCACCAGAGACAATAAGGGGAGCAAAACAGATTTGCTGAGGGGAGCAGCGGGGGAGACAGGAGAGGTCTGTTGTGCCATGTGGGTCCCCTTCTTGGCCAAGGATCAAACTAGTGCTGCAGTGGCTGTGGATAGCTTCATAGAGTTGCGACTTAACCCCTTGTGCTATGAGGGAGGCCCCGTATTAATTTTTTATAAGAATTTTCTATAATTTTTTTATAAGAACACCCTCAATGTGACAATGTCTAAAAAATACACTAAATTTTGAAAGACTGGAATCTTTCTCCCAGGACTGACAACAAAATAAGGATATTTGATGTCATCATTTCCATTCACCATGAAGCTATTATGTAATGGGTAGAATAAACAGGACATGGAGACTAGAAAAGGAGAAAAAAAAACTATCTTTATTCACACATCTTAATGATCTATTTAGAAAACCTATAAGAATCTCCAGAACAATGAGAGTAATTAGACATAAAATTTTAAGGTCAGAGGATATCAGGTAAATGTACAAAAATAAATTATACTTGTGTATATAGCAGAAAAATTTGTAAATTTAATTAGAAAACATAAGACCATGTAAATTATACCACAACCTTGAGATTATTAATAGATTTAATATGTATGGATGATTTTTATGGTATAAATTAAAATTATTTAATGGGAAAAAAAAGAAAGTTAAACATTAAACCCAAAGCAATATTGAGATAGACTGTTTATGAACTAAAAACTAAATATTGTTAAGGTGTCCATTCTTCCAAAATTGATCTATAGATTCAACACAATCCCAATCAAAATCCCAAAATCCCAGTAGGCATTTTATTTTTTAAGAAAATTACAAGGTTAGGGCCTCCCTGGTGTCACAGTGGGTTAAGCAACTCACTATGAAGCAAACCACAGCCACTGCAGCACCAGTTTGATCCCTGCTGCCGGCCAGGGAGGGGACCCATGTGGCGTGGCAGACCTCTCCTGCTGTGCCCGCTGCTCCCCTCAGCAGTGTACTTCCGTTGATCTGCCTGTTCTGCTCCCTGCTCTCTGTGGTGAATCCTCTCACCACCCCCACACCTCTGGCCTGTACCCCAGTGCTTGTATGCATAAATAAATAAATCTTAAAAAAAAAAAAGAAAATTACAAGGTTATTCTAAAATTTATATTAAAATGCAAAGGCCTGAGAATAACCAAGAATTTTTGATAGGACAACACTGGAGGTCTTACATATTACTCTATTTGAAAATATTTAATCTTATTACAGAATCTGTAATATAAAGATGTAGAAATCAAGGTGGAATGGTGTGATATAAGGAAAGAAATATTGTGGAACAGGATAAAGCTCTCAACTTACTTCCATACATATATGGCCAACTAGCTCTACAGTGTCTGATTTTCAATTGTGAACAAAGTCTCTTCAACACACAATGCTGTAATAATTAGGAATCTATGTTAAAAAAAAGTTATGATCTTTAATATAAATTTAAATAAATATATATTTATATATTATATATAATTTAAATGAATATAAATTTATATATTTATATAAATATTAAACAATATATATAAATTCATATAAATTTAAGCATAGAACTATTTATTAAGCACTATTTATATGAATATTAAGCACAGAATTTCATGTAACACATAAAACTCTAAAACTTCTAGAAGAAAATTTTGAGAAAATTCCCTATGAACAGAGTTAGGCACAATGTGAACAAATCTTATAATTAAAAATGAAATCAAACAATTGGACTTAATTTGAAATTTAGAACTCTTTTTCATCAAAAATTACCAGTGAGAAAATGAAAGCCACTTCCCCAGAATCAGAAAAATGTTCACAAATCATTATCTGATAAAGGCCTCACATACATAATTATAAAGAATATTCAAACTCAGCAACACAACAGTATAACTGAAGAGATTACTAATAGGGTAAATGAAGAAATATGCAGAAATGAAAGAAGTGAAAGATGCCAGCCACTCTCACTGTGTCCCAACTGCCCAGCTGCTCATTAAAGAACACATCCTTCTCCATCCTGATAGAGAGGCTCGAACTAGAAACCCTGTCCACAAAATACCTGGAAATAAAGAAGAAAGAACCCCTACAAGCATAATAACAAAGCTGTAGAGAAGAGAATAGAAACTATGAATCAAAGTATTTCAGTGGAAGAAATTCTTCCTCCAAAACAAGCCAGAAAATAGAAGAAACAGCAGTGCAACCCTGAACTTAAATATCCTCGAATAGGCAGTCAGGAAATGTGACACAGAGATAAAGTTGTCATCTGCTCTGTGGTGCATATTCCAAGTTTGAGGTCATGTACTCTGTTTATCGTTTTCATCCTTCCTTCGCTGCCTTCAAGCTACATGTGTCTCAGCCTTGCATTGCCCTGACAATGGCACTTTTGAAAAATTCAGATGAGTCATTTTATAGGATGATTCTTAATTTGGGTGTAAGTAATGCATTCACATGATTAGATTTAGGTTTACAGCTCCAACTAGAATAATTGCAGAAGTGAGATAGTGTCCTGGGGACAAAACAGGATGACTCCATGCCCTTTGTCCTATCTTCCCCCACCCTTGGTCCTTTCATCAGAAGTCTATGGGGAGATTCTGAAAACATGCAGGCAGCTTTCTCCTCATGCAGGCTTTTTTGTTTCTTTTGCAAATATAGTGTCCATGTAACAGATGCATCTCTATGACAGGTGGAAAGACCGTGTTTCCTGCCCCCCATTTACACGCAGCCTCCTTGGATTGACTACTGGGAAGTAGGGGGCAGAACTGTTACCAGGAAAATCTAAATAACTCGGAAGGCAGGTGACCTCATGAGACAGGTGGAAAGAGACAGGACTTTGGATTTGCAACAGGGACTTAGACATGGAAAGAGACGCAAGGCGAGAAACACATGAGGAGGCTGAGGATGGGCACTGCCATCTTGACTTGTACTGTGAGTACGCTGGTTCGAGCCCACCTTTCTGGGGTCTGCTTCTAAGCTCTTGTTTTATGGTTCCCCACCAGGAGGTGCCTTACACTTGTGGCAAGAGTCAGGCCCCAGTGGCACTGCTTCAGGTTGACCCTGGCTTTAATGAGGGGATGGATAATTTGGGGTGTTTTGATGAGAATATCCTTTCTTCTTTATGTGTAGTAATGCCTATTAAAGCTCTTTCACAATATGAGTCTATTTTGTCTTTGCACAGACATGGCTGGATTAGTTTAGAACGTGCAAGTGAAGGGGTCCTAGGTACCCCTAAAACATTCGCTAGCACCTCTTGATGTCTTTTCTGAATAAATTTTATTATCTTGATTGGAAATGATGGTTCCCTCCCCCAACAATCTATCACTCCTTCCACATTTCTTAGTTGGTACACTAATTTTAAGGAAACATCCTCCTTTCTCCTCTTAGTGTGTATGGACGTAAGCATTTGTAGAAGCATGCATGTATGAGTTTATCTACTAATTATCATAACAGACTTGTGACTTCCTGCTTCCTCAATAGACCGTGATCTATTGTATTCTTCATGAGTTGGACGCTCAATCCATTCACAGATTTGTCCAATGCAAACCATGTCAGGCTGACTCTAATGGCCTTGTGACATGTGTTTATTCCTTTCTCCAGCACTTCCTTAATTTTCAGCTCATTACTATCTTCCAGTTTCAGCTTGTACCTTTTTTGGTGCCAATCTTGAAGTCAGACATTTCTCCAAGAAGCTCCTACTCCTTTAAGTACAGATGAGTATTTTAAAACCAACACTGGGACACAAGTTTTTTGGTTTTCTTTTTTAAAGATTTCATTTAATTATGCATATAAGAGCTGGGGTACAGGTGTGGGCAGTTAGAGGATCCACCAGAGACAAGGTGGGGAGCAGAACAGGAAGACTGACTGAAACACACTGCTGAGGGGAGCAGTGGGCACAATAGGAGAGGTCTGCTAGCCATGTGGGTTCCCTCCCTGGCCGGCGGCAGGGATCGAACTCGTGCTGCAGTGGCTGTGGTTTGCTTCATAGTGCGTTGCTTAACCCACTGCGCCACCAGGAAGGTTGGGCACAAGTTTTGTTTATGGCCCCTTAGTATGCTGCCATTTGTGGACAGAGGTGGGCCAAAATATGCATTTGTCACATACTGAGTTCCCAGTCTCAGCGCTCAGCCACATGCTTGATTCTGGGCCCCTGCTCAGTCTTAGAGAAAGCAAGGGAGAGATTGAGAAGAGAAAGGGACAGTGGGGGGACCTCTTACCGGTAGTATTAGTCATACCGAGTACAAGAAGGGAATCTTGGCTCTTCCTGAACCTTGAACATATGCTTTCTCCTTTTTTAAAGATATTTTCTGTTCAAATGCATAGCTGCAGTTAGTCTTTGATATATATATCATATATACATGATATGATATATATGAATGATATATATATATAATATGTATCTGCATCCATTTGATTTGCAACACCTTCTGCACCTTATCAGATCCTACAGGAGTCCCTAGCTAGGTTAAAGCCCAGTTTGTGCTCATAAGCTTTGGGAGTAAAAAGCTAAGATAGGATGGAAGGGATAATCAATGAGTAACTAGTTAAAAAATGTCCAGGCTACCCCAGAGAAAAATGAACAGTGTATATAGATTATGTTATCATACCCACAGATCACTGTGATAAATTAGTCTCATGGACAGGCTTGAATAGTATACTGTTCAGTGAGCAATGTGTTTGCTATCTCAAGAGAGCCAGGTACTCAAAGGACTTAAATCAGGTAGGATTTCACAGGATCTGTGATACAGTCCTTTTAAAAACCACTTTGGAGAGTCGTCTGATTTTTCATTTTATTTTTAGCAAGTACAAAAATGTGGAAAATGTGGTTTACCTTGAGTGGGAAAAGGAAGATTTCATACTTCTTTAGTACTGTCTATAATAGGGTTTGTTCTTTAACAAATTGTATTATGAATGAAAACAAGAATAGAGTAAAACAAAATCATTCATGTTCATTACTGAATTTAGCGGCTGGTAAGTTACAGCAAGATTACTTAACATATCTTTTCAACTAATGTTAGATACACTTCTTGAATCTGTGACCAGTTGTATTCGATAACAATATCTGTGCTCTTTACCGAAAGTGTTACTGAATATATGTAGCTATTATGAGAAAAAATAGTGACTTATGTTGCAACATATTATGCAGCATGTATCCTAATCTTTGGACTAATTTATTTATACTGAGCATTTGTGTGGCTTGGTCAGCCACATTACAAGATAATTCTGTAGAATTGCTTACTAGTAGTTAATGAATGACTATATCAAATCAGAGAGCAAGAATTCGCAAGACTTCAGTGTCTAGGAGTTGTTGAAATATAAATTTGTCTTCATGAACATTTCCCCTCTTGACTTCTCCCTTTTGAAAGGACAAATGCCACCTGCTTTGCTTCCTTCCAGACTCAGGCCAAAATGGGTGGTGATAATTGCTAAGAAACAAAGAGCTTGCAGGCATCTCTGCCTGTTTTAGGGAATTTTTTAACCCTTAGTGGAGAGTAAATCATAGGTGATATAAAGAGAATGAATAAACAAAGGCATTATGCTTTAGAGAGAAACCAGTTGGTCTTGGAAATACCTATTCTCTAAAAAGAAAGCAAGAAACCAGTGTATTTTGCAAAGGCTAGATGGTGAGTGCAAATCGCAGGGGATGCTGACAGGTGCATTGGTGGTCCTTGAAAGAACTACCTAAAGGCTCAGTGTTCTCACTCTGGAACTAAGTGATAACTCACTCCATTACTTAGTCCTGTAGTGAGGAGTGAGAAATCTTTCCAATCATCTGATGTTGATTGATCAATAGATGGTTTCCTTTAAAACTAAAGGAATCAGCTTCAATTATCTCATGTGAATTTGTCTCTTAACCATGTTCAATTCAGTAGCAAGTAAAGAGAAAAGGAGATGAGATTTTGGAAATTCACTGGACTAAAGAGAGCACAATATGAAATTTAGAAGATCTTGGCAATTATTTACACAATGTTTTCCTCTACTCTCCTTTGGAGATTATAATTACCCATTTTTAGGTCACTTAACATTATCCCACTGTTCATTTTTTCTCTTTAAATAGTTTTGCATGCTATGTGATTAATTTCAGTATTAAAAAAACTGCAGTGACTAATCTGTTCCTTATTGTATTCAGATTTTATTTTCATCTAAAGGCATTAAATATATACTTACACATTAATTTAGGACTTTTCTATATCTTCCATGTCTTTCCTTTCTTGCTTTCTTTTACCTTCTCAAACACAGATATTTAAGTATTTTAAAAATCATTGTCTACTAATCATATCAACTGAATTTTTTGGAACTTTTCATATTGATTTTTTTCTTCATTATAAATCATATTTTCATGCTCCTTTGCATGCCTGGTAGATTTTTTTATACAAGACATTGTGAGTTTTATTGGTTGTCAGACTTTGTTCTCTGCTAATTATTTTTGTATTTCAAATATTCTTAGCTTTGTTCTAAGAAATAGCTATTTGGGAATAATTTGCTCATGTTGAAGATTTTTTTTTTCAATTATTTAGTGAAACCAGAACAGAATATAGTCTAGATAAATTATTTCACAATAGACTAGACTTTGGGCCTCCCTGGTGGCGCAGTGGGTTAAGCAACGCACTGTGAAGCAAACCTCAGCCACTGCAGCACGAGTTCGATCCCTGCTGCCGGCCAGGGAGGG
>JAGFMF010011577.1:2035536-2112128 GCA_019455555.1 Galemys pyrenaicus | reverse complement strand
CCCCGCTCTGTCTCTGGTGAATCCTCTCACCCCCCACACCTCTGGCCTGTACCCCAGTGCTTGTATGCATAAATAAATAAATCTTTAAAAAAAAAATAGACTAGACTTTGAGTGTGTTATCTAATTCAAGGGTTTGTTACTCCAGTTAATAGGAGAGCACAGGATATTTGTGGACCCTGAGTGAGCTTTTGGAACTGCTTTGTCTCTCTTTTGCAATTTTATTTTATTTTTTACTAATCTTGGATAGTTTCCTCACACATGTGTTAATCAGTATTCTGACAAAGATTCATGGGAGACAGCAAATTTCTGAAGCATACGTCTATGTATATCTTTTCTCTGTATTACTTTTCTCTGTTACTCTGCCTTGTGAATTATAGTTACTTACTCAGAGAACTGTCATCTCTGAAAAGCACAGTGAAATTTAACTATCAGCCATGTTTAATACTCAGATTTCTAAAAAATAATTTGGGGGACTCCCTGGTGGGTTTAGGGTTAAGTCTCAGTGCTACCAACAGGCAGGCCCACTGCAGAAGCCTGAGTTCGATCCCCAGCTGGGAAGCTGACCCCCATGGTGCAGCAGACCTCTTTTGTCATGCCCACTGCTCCACTCAGCAGTGTATTTCAGTAGATCTGCCTGTTCTACTCTCAACTTTATCTTTGGTGAATCCTCTTACCTCCCTCCACTCCACACCTCTGGCTTACACTCCAGTTCTTCAATGCAAAAATCAATAAATCCTTAAAAAATTATATTGGCAAGAATCTGCGAAATGAATCGGAAGGAACAGGGAGACATTAAGTCAAAAATTGTAAAGGGCGAGCAAAGGTCATAGATCCAAGAGCAATTTATGAGGGTAAGTAGATAAGACTAAGTTATTAAATGACCATGATAATGCGGGGAGTAGGAGGAAAAGAAAGAGACACTGGTTAGTAGTCCCTGCCTAGTCAAATGGGTGACAGCTTGTGCTGTTATCACATTATCAGTAGCAGAAAGGCCAAGTTGAGTAGGGCACAGGGTGAATTTTGTTTCCTATCAAGTTCAGATGGAGGATGTCCGAGGAAGGAATCTATACAGTGCTACCCTCTCCTTCAATTTAACGTTCAGAGTACCTACCATATAGCAGGAACTTTGCTAGAGAAGGGTCACTAAGACACAGCACCTGCCATCAGTGTACAACACACGAGATGATCTATCACAATGCCATACTTGATGACCAAATCTGAAATTTCTGAACCACAGTCACAGTATAAAAAGTTAGGAAGGACTTTTAAGAGTCCATTTTGAGAGATTTTTTTTTTTTTTTTACCCCAACTTAATACAACAACTCAGGCTAGTTCTGACTCCTGGCCAAATGCATTTTCTGATTCTGTTCAAACAGAGGGCCAAAAGAAGGGAGGGAACTGTTAAAAGCATTATATTTTCAATAATGTGAAGTGGTCATTGGCAGCCTGGCATGAAGGGCGGGAACATGAAACACAGAAAGAACATCTAAACCCAGGAGTCTGTGCCCTACATGTATTAGCATTTCTGTGGTTACCTGTGTCGCAATCCAAGGCGATGATTGTTTAAAGCCGTGTGTTTCAATCAAGTATTTTCATTATGTTCACTTGTTTCATTTAACATATGCCTGATGCAAAATAAATGCTTAATAGGTTTTTATTACATGATTTCTTACAAATGCTTAGTGGTTTCATAAAACACAATGTGATTTTTCTATGATACCACAAACTGGTTAATGATTTCCCAGATGTCTGTAGGAAGGTTAATTAATAAACAGGCAAATTAGATGCTCAAGTGGGAAAGTAAAGTGATTTTGCAAAAAGACGAACTAGATGACACTTTCTTTTTATTTTTTTAAAGATCTATTTATACATACAAGAGCTGGGGTACAGGCCAGAGGCACAGGAGGTGAGAGGATTCACCAGAGACGGGGGTGGGGCGGGGAGCAGAACAGGCAGATGGACTGAAACACACTGCTGAGGGGAGCAGTGGGTGAGGCAGGAGAGGTTGGCTGGCCATGTGGGTCCCCGGGAATCAAACTCGCACTGCTGTGCTGCGGATGCTTCACAGTGTGGTGCTCACCCCACTGTGCCACCAGAGTCCCTAGATGACACTTCCATTATCTACTCTATTTAAAATCCATTTCCAGTTTTCTTGGCCATAACTGAACATGACCGATTGGCAATATGCTTAAAGTGGTCACCGCTATTTTATTCCTTTAACTTTGCTTTTTTTTTTCCTGTATCTATCTAGATGTTAGTATTTCAGGATGGTCAATGCAGGTGGAAAGAACAAGTAAGTGAAGAAGGGCTAAGCTGGACAAGGTGTACATCATTTCTAAGTATCTGAACTGTATTAAGGGCAGGGTTTATTAAAAGAGTCTTTGATGCTACTCTGTTGAGAATTCAACCTTAATCAGATGGCTAGAGAAGGAACCAAGAGACATTTACATGCACTGCTTATGGGAAATCAAGAAAAAGTACTGATCTCACTTTATTTAAAAATTAGTATGCATACATCTAGGAACAGCATAGGAATTTGCAACATGTTTAACAATGTAATTGGGAAACGAAGATAAAACAGTGTGCTTCTGACTAAATGTATTTGAGAGATACATATCCCATCAGAACACTATAGATCAAGTGTTAACATGAAAGGAACAACAATTTTTTTCCTGTCTAGGTAAAAAGATTAGTTAAGGGGTAAATGTAGTGGAAGTTGAAATATGAAAGCTGATTAAACACTGCTTGGGCAGCTGAGAAGAATCAAAGCTGTAGAATATTCACTTATAACGAACACAAACGTGGGACTCTTAGGTTCCGAAAGAAGTGGGCAAAGACACTAAAAAAGATGTGTATATATGCAGGGAAAATGAAACTTCATTAAAAATCAGTGTTTCTAGAGGAAACAACAATTAGAAACATTGCAGACTGTAACATTCAGAATGAGAACATACTCCACCTAAAGAAATGGCAGCATCTATAACTCACAGGGTGACTCAACACAGTTACGATAACAGAAAAATACCTAGAATTCGAAGTCACCTCTTCATCCATTTCTCTAACTCTTTGAAGTAAACTCAACCAGTATCTTGGCTGAA
The DNA here is from genome assembly GCA_019455555.1 of Galemys pyrenaicus. Classification (NCBI taxonomy): domain Eukaryota; kingdom Metazoa; phylum Chordata; class Mammalia; order Eulipotyphla; family Talpidae; genus Galemys; species Galemys pyrenaicus. Next base: position 2,109,030 of record JAGFMF010011577.1, on the reverse strand, counting down.
ATATATCCAAACTCCAAAAAGAAGAAAATTCCCTTAATAATAAAATACCTCAAGACATATGCAGACAAAGACAACATGGTGATTCTGTTGATGAAGTCAGCAGAGCATGGTAATTAAAATTTCCAAAGGAACCTGATCACAGGTACAAAAACACTAAGAAGAATACAGACAAATAGAGCAAAAAAAAAAAATATAAGAAGATATGAATAAACCTAAATGCCCAACAACAGGTGAATAGAGATGATGTGGTATATACATCCAATGAGATAGTTACTCAGTCCTAAGAAAGTTCTGTGATGTGCAGCAAAATGGAAGGAAGTTGAAGCTGCTGCTGTAAGTGAAAGCAGGTGGTCACGGAAGAACACCCTATGTGCTTCCACTCACATGAGGTTTCTACAATAGTCAGTCTCCTAGAATTGGAAAGTAGAATCCAGGTTGCCAGAACTGAATGTATTGGGGGTGGAGCACGGGGGGTTGCTAAGCAACAAATAGGCAGAAAGTCTCAATTATGAGATACAAATGAGAGTTAAAAATGTATGCAACATTGCACTGTAGTTAATGCAGTACACTTACAATGTGCAAAGAGGTTAGATCTCTAAATTAAAGTATTTTTTACCAGGACCTCCCTGGCAGTACAGGGGGTTAAATCAGCACTATGAAGCTATCTGCAGCCACTGCATCATGACTTTGATCCCCTGCCAGGGAGCTGACCCACATGGCACAGCAGACCTCTCCTGCCTTGCCTGCTGCTCCCCTCAGCAGTGTGTTTCAGTCAATCTGCCTGTTCTGATACCCACTCTTTCTCTGGTGAATCCTTTCCTCCCCAACCCCCACACCCATGACCTATACTCCAGTTCTTGGATGCATAAATAGATGCACTTTTTAAAAAAAGTGTTTTTACCACAATAAATTATTCAAAAAGACGTATATGGAAGAGTATACAAAAAAACTAGCCAATTAAAAATATGCAACGTTTTCAAATTTTAATATTTAAATTAGTAGAAATAGAATATCTTAATGAAGAGAAAAACTAAGTATTAAAAATGCCAGCTTTTCCTAAATTTAAGCTTTCACTATAGTACAAATTGAATGCCAGTTTATGTTTTTGTTTCTTTGCCTTGGATAATTTAATTCTTAATTTCTTATCAGAGAATAAAATGCAGGGACAGGATATATTTGAAAAGTAAACCTAAAAGTATTCATTTAGCATTATATGTTATCTGTAACATATAAACATATATGTAAGTATATGTTATGTACTATATGTATATATTTACCAATGAAATATACTATACACATATAGCTATTACAACATTGTTTTATTGCTCTATAAGTATAGCTATAATTTATTTGTATACAGATGTACACGTGTATGCATGTTTGTTTATAAATGTATATATGTATGTATATTTTCTCCAGAAGGATAGAATTGTTACTAGTAACACAAAAGGTAATTTGAACTTTGGGTCAGATGCAAGGAAAAAGAAATGCTGGGAAGATATGTAGAATAAAAATATCTTGAAGATGCTGCTATTAAAAAACTAATAGCCCAAATGCTGTTTCTGAAATTTACAGCTTCAAGCCAATCCCAGGTAATGATCAGATGTCAAGTTAGAATTCAGGCATGGTGCTTTGTACTCATCCAACAAATTGGCCATAGTGCTGCACAGGTAAAGGAAAGGCCTTGTTTCATTTCATTACAATAAAAGAGATTTTGTAATCTTCTTAGGCCTTTGTTTTTGCATGTAAATATTTGCTCTTTCTCAAGCTTAGAAAAAGATATTAACACACCTTTCTGTTATGCCAGCTTAGTCTATCCAGAGAGAGGATTGTTTTACCAGAATGCTCCTTTTGGGAAAAGATACAATCTTAGTGAAGTTTTTATTCTTCTCCTCCTTTGACATTCAAAAGCATTAATTCGTTTGGAAAGTTGTGGCAGACAGAAACCCAGAAAGGAGTGCATTATATCCGCACCCTCTGCTCACCCTTTAAAGCCCCAAGCCCCTTGTCTCCTAGCAGCCTTGTCACTGCCTTAAAGTCCTTGCCATGGCATCAAGCTATTTCTGCACAATAGGCATGGAGCCACCATGGTTCAGTTAAGCTCACTTTCATCAGCATATTCCCGATGAGTAACAGAGACTCCGCACCATCTTTCGTTCTGCCTACAAGAACTCGTCATTAAGAGAGAAACTAGGGGACTTAGAAGGAAATATGTCAGCTCTATCTTTTCCTCCCAAGATGGGTACATTGACAAGAAATACTGAACAGTTTGAACTGCATAGGTTAAGGTGACAGAGATCAATCTTATGGGCTCTGGCTGGTTTCTTCAAACTGTCTCCAGTAACAGAATCACACTTGTGATTTCTAACATCTCTGCTTTCCTTACAAAACACATGGTTATGTTTTCACTTAATATAAGCAGAAATATTTTCTGACTTTAAAATTGTATTAATAAATTTGACTAATGAAGAGGATTTATCCAATAGCCCCTTTCCATTAAACTGAAAAGTTGAATAGAAAATAATATATCAAAAATGCTTGACATGAATGCTTATTTTTCTACTGTAGACTTAGATTTTAAAAAGTAGGAAAAATACTGTCTTTCTGTTTTATTACATTGCCAATTATTTCTGCTCAATTTCTGCTGTGGTATCATCCCCACATCTGTTATTTTTAAAGTGCTTTCAGATTTAATAAGTTAATGTAGACAAGATGACTTAGAAAAGTGCATTGCACATATTTGTTCAACAAATGTTGGTTGTGATAGTACTATTTAGTTTTCTAATCAGTCAATTCAATAGTAGTCATACACGGTTTTCTACTTTCAGTATACAAGCCCAGTCCTTTCAATCACTTTTTATTTTTTAATTTTTTTAAGATTTATTTATTTATGCATACAAGAGCTGGGGTACAGGCCAGAGTCCAGGGAGGTGAGAGGATTCACCAGACAGAGAGGAGAGCAGAACAGGTAGACTGACAGAAACACACTGCCGAGGGCAGCAGCTGGGCAAGGCAGAAGAGGTCTACTGCTCAATGTGGGTCCCCTCCCTGGCCTGAGGCAGGGATTGAACTCCTGCTGCAGGGCCTTTGGTTTGCTTCATAGTGCTTTGCTTAACCCACTGTGCCACCAGGGAGGCCCATAATCACTTTTTAAATATCACTTAATAATTAAATATCCCCTGAAGCTATGCCTCTGGAATAAGCACCTCTCTCACTCTTATCCCCAAATTTCAGCTTTCTTGTTTCTCTTAAGTGCTTCCCTTAGGACATATCTTCAAGTATTTGAGGATAAGTAGACTCAACTGAATTATAAAAAAAAAAAAAAATCACCAACTTTATGTTATATTGTCAATATTTGCCACAGATGTCTTCCTATTGATTTTGTTTGTTCTCATGATTGTGGATTTTCTAATTCCACATTCCCCTAAAATTCTATCACAGGTGGAATTTGTCTATTGGCTCAGAAATAGCCTGGTGTTGGGAAAGAAGTTGTTGCTAACACATCTTATTTAGTTGGTTCACATTTGATTCCTAAAGATAGTCTACTCTTTATTATTTGTGTTTTCTTTGTGCACTTCAGATTGTATATTCAACAAAGTTTCTGCAACAATCTTTGCTATCTTAGGAAACCTTTTCACTTTCTTAGACTTATTGCTGATATCACAGGTTAAATTGCTGTTTTCTATAAGTATCAGGTAGAAATTAGGTACTCAAATTAGGGCCAACGTGAGAGCTGGGAACAAATGAGGTGAGTTTCCCATTGTTATGGACAGAGCCGATGGGTGGTTGGTTACCAGTGGCTGAGACCTGATACCCTCTAACTTTGTTTCACTGAACAGAGGCCAAATCTCCCTGTTCGGTAAGCACTTCTCACAGGCCACAGGCCACTCCTGTGCCAAAGAAAGAACTGAGCTGCCTGAATGGGAATGTGGCACCCATTTCTAACAGACAATATATTTGTTCAACAAGAATGGATGGTTGTTACCATTTCTAAGACTAAGTGAGGGGGTCACAAGAAAACATGGCTAAGTAACTCAGTGAGCTATAGAGAAGAATCCTGGCATCTCATTTTTTGACTGTTCCTTACTGTCCTGAACAGACTATTCTAAGAAGTTTGTTCAAGCAGAAGCCTGTCCCACAGGTTACTAAATTATAGCTTGCGTGTGTATACAAGGAGAGAACCTGTGGTTCCCAGAAAGAGCGTGTAACAGGAGAATTTGGTAGAGTCTGACTGAAAGGACGAAGTCTGACTGACAGGGTGGCTATCTTTACCACTTCCTAATTCATTGAAATCTACCCTCAATATAATCTTGGTTACAATAAAGATGTGAAGATAAGATGGTTATAAGAAAACAACTGTTGGTAAAAATGACAGGAGTTTGGAGAAGACTTGAGGAGACACTTCTATGCATGACTGCTTCAACTAACAAAGATCCATTCTGAGGAATGTGCTGTAGGAGCGTCCATCAGTGAGTGAGTGAAGATATACACCACCTTGATGCCTAGCCCACTTATTCCTAGACTGTACTGGGCTACCCACAGGGACCATGTCGTATTTGGGGTTCACCACTGACCTAAATGTCATTATATGGTACCTGACTTTACTTGGACGTGACAGTTGAAAGGTCTGATTTGCTCTCTAAGATGGTCTACAGTGACAAAGGGGCCAACATCTGTTACTTCAGGCAGAACCAGTAACCACAGTCATGCTGAGGAAACTACCAGAAGAGGAGGCCAATCAGATTAAGATTCTTCTATCTCTCATGTCCCCACTCCCTGAGACACTTGAGAGTTAGACATTTGCCTGGAAGGGACAATGCCTTAGAGCCAAAGTCCTTAACCCTGGGAATCCTCAGGAAGCTGGGGTCTTGGGTTTAACTCTTGTGAAAGGAAGTTTGAATGTTGGAGATTGAAGTTTTACAGAAAAATAGAATTGATTCTTAAGAAAAGACCTAAAGTAGTTTGTAATTACTGTTAGATGGCGAAGGAAATTTTGCTGCGGCCCCTTCTCTCTTCTCCTTGTAATGTTGGGTGGGTGGGTAGGTGGGTGGGAGGGAGGGATGTCAGATTGGGGCTGAGAGGAGACTGCTGAAGTCTCAAAATAGATTATACGTAGGAGGAATTCAACACCTCCAGTCTAGGAACTTCAGTCTACCTCACCAGTGCCATGTAGAGAGTGTCAAAAAGAGCTAGATACTGTCTAGAAACAAACGATGCTGCTGTCTGGCATTCATTTGTGCTGCCTATTTCAGGAAGCCAAAGTACTTTGGACAGGGTAAGGGAAGGAACACCTGATAAAAAAGAGATAACTAAAAGAAAAACAATTTCTTCTTCATTTCCGTTTTAAAATATATTCAAAATCAAATTACAATACATCATTTGAAAGAATTCTAATTACTATTCTGAAATTGTTCATTAAGGTAATTTGTTGAGACTGAAAACAAGGGACCTTCTTATCTTATTCAAAACCAATAAATATGTGTCCTCATGGCCTGTTTATGGAGTTTTTATTGCGCATGTACACAGAAATGTTGTATTTTATCAGTTGCAGTAAATACAGTTGTAGAGACAACAGCATACATTAGAAGTATTAATGTCCTTTAGAACAGGATAAGAAAGAAGCTCTTTGCATGATTTTGCACGGCCACTGATTACCCCAGGAGCACGGTGGCTAAGGGATAAAACCCGGTGATGGAAAGCTGTGGAAAGCACAACCAATAAACAAACCCAAGATGTAGCATGGTTCTATAAACTATAGCTGCCATGCTGAGTGAGTAATTATGCTAGTGCAGAAATGATAAATATTTCCATGCTATCTTCACTGGGAAAATGAAGTATTTCTTGCCCCTCAAATTGCTAAAGGTGAAACCCGCTTTCTGGGGCCAATCTGTTAGAAACAAAATAATTTGACAAGATAATTCTTCTTAAAGTGTACATGGTTGCATCTATGGCGTGGAGATATTTACTTATAAATTTTACCTGCACTCCTTCTGATAGAGCAAGGAGAAAAATGAAGATCTAATTGAGATTCAGAAGAAGATGTTTTCAAACATTGGAATTTGAGAATAGTTTTGATGCCTGGGATTTTTAGTTAGCCCAGTGGATTAATGAAAATTAGCTCATTTTTTAAATTTAAGTTTTTAAATTTTTCTAACATTAGGGTAATAAATAATAATTACTTGATGATGTTATGGAATACAAGTGAGCGTAAAAGTTGTGTTTTTAGTTTATTGGATTATTCTTCCTATTTCTATGCCTGAAACTTTCATTCCTTTCCCCCACATCCCCAAACTTCAATCCATAACAAGTTTTACATGATATTGAAATGTCACTCTTTAATTTTCTCTCTTTCAGATGCGGAATCATTTCTACAAAGTATTTTAAAAGTTATGAAACCAGTTCTGCCAGCATTATTAGCTCATTACCCACATCCACTTCAAGGCTGAATGAGAGTACAGTTTATTATCATGTCTGACAAGACAAGGAGGATTTCTTTAAGGAGAACAGTTGACATTAATGGGTGTAGGGTGCTTCCCCCATTTTAATCTCAACATAACATCAAGGTCCTTAGAGGAAATAAAAAGCACATCGAAAGTGCTCATTAAAAATATTAAAATATTCTTAATGATTTGCAAAGTTGTAGAGACATTTGCAGGAAACCCAGGAACATAAAACAATCTGACATCAGCCACGGAAGGGAATTATTATCTCTTAGCCTGAGAGGAGATGAGAGTGATTTTCAGAACCCAGAATGGTGACTCCCAAGCTGCAGGGAGGGACAGCCCCCCTTCAACCCCTCAACCCCCAATCTTCCGCCTATGAGGAATCTGGTAGAGCACAAATACCATTGTATCTATTCACCCCTTCCCCCTTCCCCCCCTCCCTGCCAGATGCCAGACTACTGGGATGGGACAAACCATCCAAGGGCAAACAGAGCAGCCTAGAGTAATCTGAGAATTGACAAGAAATGGCAAAAGGACACACGGAATGGCCAAGGGGACAGGTCTCAGCTGAAGGCTGCTTTCGATGACTATGAAGCTTGATAAATGTAGTAGTAGGGACTTGTATCAGAGACGTGCTCTGACGTCTATCGACTGGAGGTTGAGTTAAGCTGGGAAGGGAGGAAAAAGGACACCAGGAGTGAGAAGCTTCACTACCAAAAGCAGGGTCAAAGTTTAGTGTCCTGTTTTCTGTGTGCTTCATGTGAACTTCACAAAAGAAAACTGATTGAATTTAATTTTATTAAAATGAGTCCTACCTAAAGAAATTATTATGGGAGATGACTATAACAGAATGCTGGAGCTGGACAGCTGAGGCGGGAGGTAAGCGCCCCAACCACAAATGGGATCGACCTATGGGGGTGGGACGGGGGTGATACAATTAGCAGTGGGCTTCCAAGAAACCCAAAGGGTAGTCAGCTTTGGACCTTCGCGTCAGCCAGAAATTACCACTGTCTGGTTGCAAGTAATGCTTTGGTTATGCAAATTTTTAATTTTTTTTTTATCCTTTCTTCCAATTTCACCCTCCAGACCCAAGCAGCTGTTAGTGAGTGGAAGATAAGAAAAGGTCGGAGAAAGAGAACTTGATTGCAACCCACATTCCCACTAAATGTTTCCTGACCTCAGATAGAAATGAGTGGTGTGAGGGGAATTTTATATTAGCTGAGTCTATGGCGTTAAAAGACTAGGTGGGAATATTTAATTACTCAGATATTTAAGGCCTGAGGATGAAAAGGAGAGCAATGCTACCTAGCTCAGATTCCATCCCGACATCTCTCCTACACACGATGACAGAATTTTATACAGTTAATTCTCTTTAAGGTTTAACTTATTTCTACATACAAAACTGGGGTGTACGCCAGAGGTTTGGGGGGAATGAGAAGATTGACCAGTGAGAATAGGGAGCAGAACAGGCAGATCTATTAAAATACTCTGCTAAGGGGAGCAGCAGGTGAGAGAGGAGAGGTCTGCTGAGCCAGGTGGGAGCCTCCCTGGCTGGGGATCGAACTCATGCTTCAGTGACTGGTGATAGCTTCATAGCACTAAGACCTTAACCCCTGCACCACCAAGGATGCCTTATACAGTTAATTCTTAATTAGTAGTGGTTTGAACTGTGAGGGCCACATATAGTTAGATTTTCTTATACATAGACAACATAAACTTATGGTATAAATAGTTTTATAAACAAATTTTCTCTTCTTTATGTTTTCTTAACATAATTTTCTTTCTCTAGCTTCCTTTATTGCAATAATGTATATAATAGATATAATATCCATAATTGTGTTATGCACATATGCTACATATAATACATATATACAAACTATATAACAAGTATAAATCATGTGTTAATCAATAGTTATTTGAAACACTTCCAGTCAATAGCTGGTGATTGGTAATTAAATTCTGAGTAGTTACAAGTTATACAAGGATTTTTGATAGCTTGAGGATCGGTAAACCTAACCTCCATGCTGTAAAAGGGTCAACTGTCTATGATTCACTTGCACTATTAAATTGAAATTATTTGAGAAAATAATCTTATTTCGATCAAATGTGTGCTGTTATAAAATACAGGTTTTATGAAGTTAACTCAATTGCTAGTTTTAAGCTAGCATATAACGGAACCAATAGATTTAAATAACTCCATAAATAAGTTTGCAAAGACTATGTCAATCTATAAATAATGGTGAGTTATTTCATAAAATTTTAGATAGAAAATATTTATATTGAAAAGTTGTGGTTACAATTCAAATTATAAATGCTTTTCAGTAGATACAAATATGATGGTATTCATAATAAAAATACCATTTTTATCAGGACTATGAGGATATGCAGTATGACATGAAGATGAAATATGCCACATTAAAATAAATAAGCAACGCATGGTAGTTATTAGTAATTTGTCAGAAGTAATCTTAGCTACCAATTGTCAGCTTATTATCTGTGTGCCTAATGCATTTATTGATATAGTAAAGCATGATTCAGAATTGCTTGACAAGATACCCCTTAGGTATTTTATTTTTTAAGATATGAAATGTGTGATTTAGTTTAAGAAATTGATGATCATTGTTGTGCAGTTACATTTGCATTTTCTATTACAAAGGGACAGTTTTGACTTAACAAAATGTTCTTTAATATAAATTTGATTGAACTCATTCTTCAGTACTAAATATATAAGTACTTCAATCTCTTAATGCCATTACTAGTATAAGTGATGTTCCTGAAATCAAAATAATAGCTAATATTTTTAAAGTGACATACAGTAACAACACCTGTCTTCCACAGGGTTATCTCCAGCAATGACATGCATGTAGTCAATGTAATTAGAGAGGGCATGCATATTAAACTTCATTTTGTTACAGTTCTTTGCTTTCTATAGAATTTTTTCACATTTTCTGACAACTTAATCTGGACTTAGTCGATCAGAAGCAGCTCTATTAGTACATAAGTTGAAAACTGCAAACATTTCTTACAAAACTCTAGGGATAGGAAAAAGGAAGGAATAAGGATATAAAAAAATAAAAATAAAGAATGGAAAATTAACATGACCTCCTTTTAATCACTGGTGTATTTAATTAATCATGCATTCTTGATCCCCATCATTAGTATTAGGAAGAGCTGGATTATTTACTTTTAAGTTGGCCATGTGTCACCAGATCAGAGTCACTAACATGAATTATGGGTGGTGGCAGAAGTGGTGTCAAAATCACAAACACCATCTTATTTTTAGTCTTTCCTTGTAATTAGCTTATCAGTGATCAGATTATCTCTGGCAATCACTACTGAGGAAAAGAAAACTGCTTTAGCCTGAAGGGAGTATGCTAATAAAAATGTAGACATGGTCATTTGTGCAAAAAATTAAAATTAGGATGTCCATGGAAATTTACCTTGAGTTTTAGAGGTTACTTAATAAGAATTAGATAGGACCCAAAATCATGCAGAATGCCTCCTTACTGTTCTTAATTCCACTGGTGAGCCATTTCCTTGAGAAGTTTTCATTAATTTCATGATGGCATTCCCCCAGGGAGCGGACTGAATGGGTGCACTAAACTGAGGCTTTAGATGTTATTTGTTTTGCAGCTAATTCCAAAGAAAGGAGGGGTGTGATTTTAATTTAAATGACTATAGAGTATACATTTCCTACAGTTTATGCATAAACTTTGTCTATTTTTGTGAATTTGTAAATGCTTAAAAAGTTCATGATTGTAATACTTGTTTCTCACTACCACCAATCACTAATTTATAAGATAGCATTTAGAATATAGAGTAGGGTATATAGAATTTAAGAATTTCACATGGTGGGGGACAGGAAATGGCAAATAAGAAACCTGAGTAAGCAATTTAGTAACAAATAGAACCAGAAGCTTCTTACATGTTACAAAAGAAAAAAAAATCAGGTATGAGAAATAAAAACCCTGGAAAATGGAAAATGATTAAACTGAAACCTGAAGACTAGATATTGAAGGTAAGATTCTGGTGTGGTGATGAAAAAGAAATAAGGTTTAGAATGGAAAGAAGAGCTAAAGGACCTGAAAGTTGGATTGTGAATTGCTGCTTAAAATGATGCCACTGGCTTCTATGTGGAGAATGAATTCTGGAAGTCAATACTCGATGTGATGAGATAAGTGGAAGAAATTGCAGCCAGCCAGCTGTGAGACAATAGTCTTTGAGGACAGCGATAAGAGGGGTAATAAGTAGATCGTGATGTGATGTTCTTTGGAGGCAGAGTCCATTTAATTCAATGTACTAAGGGAATATTGTGGGGGGAAATAGGGGAAACAATTATTACTCTTGTGTTACGGGATTGAGCAACCAGAAGAATAATGATGTCAGGGTGAATTTACACTGGATTGGGAAGTCTGAAACTAGAACAGGTTTTGGTGGAAGTGGAATCAGAAGTAATCAGAAGTAATGCTATGGCTGGATAAGGCGAAAAGTTAGGCCTTCATTTCAATTTATTCTCTAATTTCTTCTTCTGTTATTTATGTGACTTGGTCACCCTCAACCCCCTTCCCTACCATTAGGGCATACTGTGGAGCCTAAGTATTATAAATTTGCTGTGCATTTAAAAATAATCCAGTACCTGGATTTATTTCTTGGCACTTTTTCTAATATTTTTCTCTTGTTGATTTTAAGTTAAATGTTGACTTTTTATTCTTTCCTTTTTAAGCTATATTGAATTTAACAGTTAATTTGTATTTTTTTTCAGAGCAGTTTCTTTCTACATTCCATAAAGCTTGATATGAAAAATTTCACTACCATAATTTTAAAGACAATCAACAAATTCATTTTTATATTTTTACTTGGTTTAGATGTGTTTGATAGACTATTTTAAAATTAACCAATTCTAAGATGTTTATCAGTACTTTGTAATTTCACTAATTTTTAAACATTATATACATTTTCCATTATTTGTACTTAGTGTCTAATTTACATCCCATCCATTATTCTGCTTTTTATATAATTGTATATATAGGCATATAACTAGAAGAATCATATTCATTATTTTATTTGTATTGTTTGATCCTTATTAATAATACATTGTCTATTTTTCATGGCATTTAGAAAGGGAAGTTAACCTTTTAACCTTCTATTGAGCTTTTTTAATCTCTTTATACTTCCTATATTTAATATAGCTAATGCTTTATATATTTTGAAGCTAAGCTATTTGGTAATATAATTTATGAGAGTATTGTAAAGTTGTACCTTTTTAGCATATCTTTATTAAAATGTCCATCTTTAAATTTGAACATTTGAATAATAAAATAGAATCCTTTACATAACTATATCTAATATTAGTGATAATGTGCTGGATTTGGATTGTGGTAGTTTAAAAATATACTTTCAAAACTATAATGAAACACCATCAACAATGTGATATAATAAATTCCTTGGTAGTTTTTCTCTAGGTTTGAATACAGAAAGTCTATTAGCGTGTTCATAAATCACTGCAATCTGTCTTACATTTACCAGCTATGCCCTGAAGAGCACACGTAGCCCCTTCTGCTTACCATTGCATGCTTCCAAAGTATGCTCCTGCCTTATTCAGCAAGCATATTTGATTTCAAAGTGCCATTCTGGTGGCTGAACATTAGCAGAAAACTAAAAATATTTTTAAAATGCACTTCCTCTGTATACTTGTAGTTGACATGTGTGAAAAAGAGCACCAGCATAAATTTTTATGCAAAAACCCTGTAGTGGGGCCTCCCTGGTGGCTCAGCGGGTTGAGCTCCACACTGTGAAGCATCCGCAGCACAGCAGTGTGAGCTGGATCCCTGGCCAGGGAGGGAACCCACATGGAGCAGTAGACTTCTCCTGCCTCACCTGCTACTCCCCTCAGCGGTGTGTTTTAGTCGATCTGCCTGTTCTGCTCCCCACTCTGTCTCTGGTGACTCTTCTCACCTCCCTGGACTCTGGCCTATATCTCCACTCCTGTATGCATAAATAAAATAAATCTTAAAAAAAAATACAAACCCGTAGTTATCAACATATTTTTCTTCCATAAACTTACTTTCCCCTCACTATTCTTGAGGTCCTTCTATTTTCCTGGGAGAAAGTCAATCCTTATCTATTTGAATTGTTTAATTTGTTTTACTTGCTTTTGGGGTGGATATGTGGTTGGTGGAGGGGAGTTTTCTAAGTCAAAGAAGTTTGAGAAACATGGCCATCCTCATATCCCTTGTACACCTTCCCGACTTAAAGTGACTATTCATTAGTCTATTTAAGATAAGGAAGACTATTTTATTGCCTTTTTAACCTTTTATACCAATCATCTTTTGCAAAATATTCTTAGTGTCCCAGAGGATACACTTTGATAATGCTGTTCTAGATATATTAATTTTAAAGGTATGTTTAGGAACATTTCTAGCTCCTTTAAGTCTAGAAAAGATCAATCTTGATTGTAAACGCAAATAAATAGGAATATCCTGAGGTCAGCTTCCTTCTGTGTCCACTGCTGTGCTTTTTTCCAGGGAACGCTGCACCATATATTCTGGAGAAATATTGGCAAGGAAATTCCTATGCTTCCTTACTTATACTTCACACGCAGCTACAAATAAAAGCTTCGCTCAAGTGATCAACGTGTTTGATGTAATAACTATTGTCTCTCTAGCATCACTTAAGAGAGGATATTTGGGTAAGTCTTAACTGTCAACATAAAGGAGTGCTTGTGGCAAACGAGCAGTGGACTTGGAATCAGAAGACAGAGCTTAGCATCCAGCTGCCTGGTTAGCTCGAAGATGAATGGAAAGTCCTTTAAATCACTGGACTCTGCTTCCTGAAATGTAAATTGGAAATAATCATATGTATAAAATAATTCTTACAGATTTGATTATAAGGCCCTTTTAAAGAGGAAAGCATTACCATTATGTTATTGTAGCTTCCATATTTAATGAAATAACTCCTAATAGATATGTGTAGATTATGAAAAAATTCATTTTTCACCTAAACGTTTTGCTCTTCTGTAGAGCTAAATCTATTTTTCAAAAGATAATTTGTACGAAAGCTAGGTCTATAATCAGAACTTGCTGTTTGTATGGGTAACATGGGTTACCCCTGGGACAAAGATGGAAGAACTTGAAAAGGCATCTGAAGTGATCTTATCTCTCTGTGTTTCCCCGCACACCTTTTTTTTTTTTTGAGGAAATGGAAGAGGAGGGAGACTTAGATGACAGGGATGAGGTCATACAACAAGTGACCCCAGATCTAGGGACAGAATTTAGAGACCTCTGAGTTATCGCTCTGCCATCCTTTCTTGTAACCAGCCATCCAGTTACTAACAGGAACAGTTCTCTGACCAAAATCATCTTTCTGCCAAGTAGCCTAAAATTCCAGCAACAGAAAATTCAAAGATCTTGCAGTCTTAAATATTCCCTAATTAAATTCAAGTATTTTTGAAGAATCATACTTTACCAACTATTTTTTTATAGTAAATTATTTTCCAAAAGGATTAGTCAGCCCCACAGTGCAAGAAAGTAGAACGCCACATGTGGTACACTGGGTGAGTGAATGATGGTAAGGTTAAAAGACTCACTCCTGTGCAGATGATCTTCAGGTAAAAACACCTGCGGAGAGCACTCCAAATCCTGATCACTAGACCACCAGGGAGCAGTCAACGCCCCCAGAGTGCATGGAGCCCTTCTTAACCTGAGATTTCTCAGCCTGCCTTCCTTCACGGGTTTCCAGGTTTCCACACATCCCAGGCGTACTGAACACTCTCGTGGAGCTTCCCAAAATGCTGTATTTTCACATTCCGGCAACCCATTTCCTTTCTGATTATTATGCCTCATCATCTCAGCCCCTCGTAACTTAAGCTCTTTGTCTCTATGAAGCCATTTTAATCAGTTATAGATAAAGTTAGTCTCTGACATTTACTCTTAGGACTTAATTCATTGTTTCTCAGTTTGCCCATTTTTCAAGTGGACTTACTGATAGCATCTACTAGGAGTCTTATCAGAATTAATACATGTGGGAAGAACACAAGGGGATATGGTGAGGATCATGGGTGCTTTGGTGGTGGGAGAACTACAGTGATCACAGCTGAGGGAGGAAATCATGCAGTGACCAAAAATTAATGACAGTGCAAAAACAAAACAAAAACAAAAAAACCTCATTTTAAAAAAAATGAATGCATATAAAGTATTAAATAATTGAAGAGGTCCTGGCAACAAGTTATTTGTTATTATTTGTATTGGTTATTATTTATATTATAGTACACATTAATGTGTGTCCATCTATTCCACCATGACAGAGAACATTTGAAAAATTGTACCTAGTAATTCCAACTTTTTATAGACATCTTGAGTGTATCATGCCTGGCATGGGCAGGTAACAATATCCTTTCACTGATTAGAAGGATTCTAATCCTGTATTTTGTTGGAAGAATGACTGTATTTCTACCCAAGAGGGTATCTTGGTGCTATGTTGGGCAATATCAGGAAAACATAAGGGCTTAAAACTCTCTAAGAAGATGTGTATGTTTGCCTTTGAAGCAAGAGCACCATGAAATGACAGGCATGGGAAAATGAGATGTTATCAAATACAAGTTTGCACAACTTTACAAATTTTTGTCAGAAACAGCCCTCTCTTTGAAATTTGTTTTACTGCTCTCATTGAATAATTCATTCTCTAATTTGGATCAACTTTATGATGGATTTAAGAGTAGAATAATCTCATAAGATTTGAATCATTTTCCATATGTATTTGCGATTTCAGGAAGTTAATAATAAATTATTCTAATTATCATGCCTGAAATTCAATATTTATGGAAAATTTACACAACTGTAGATAATAGCTCAATTCTTGTTGTGCTTTGATTGCTCTGAAATGGCAGTTTTCAATAAATATTGAAATTAGGTGATAATAGCCAGCATCATGTATTATTTATCAGCATTCAGGCTGCCATGAATAGGAATGCCCTTTTACACATTAACCTCCCTTCAAAGAGCTTAGAGAAAAGAGCTAATTCCAAATGCAGTATTATTCTTCGTACCATTTTCATTCTTCATTATTTATTGTAGAAATGTATGCATACTCTTGAGGTAGTAAGGGAGTTCACTTTTACCCAGTCATGTCTAAAATAGCTCTGAGCTAAAAATATTCTCCCTGGTACCCAATGCAAATAAGCCTACCATGCAATTTTCATAGCTGACTCTTTGAAACTTTTGCAAAACTTAAGCTCTAAAATATTTGGGATTTCATAGCTGTAGACATAGTAGGAACATCCTGTTTTATATAGTGGCATAAAATGTACCAAAAAACATATCTTGCATGACTCTGGAAACATTTGCTTAGTTATAGCCTGGGAGAAAGAGAAATATTTTTAAGAGAGGTGTATGCTGCCTTAAATATTTTAGTAATAATTAGAATCCCCCTTCAAAATTTATTAGAAAAGATTTTAGAGTAAATCCTATAACTTGAATTCGTTAAAATCATAAAGAGATTTCAAACTTTATAAAAAGTTCTTTAAAAATAACTGGGTTGTAAAAAGTTGTTCACAAAGGGAAAGATCTATGGCCTGGTAATTTGATAATAAGAATATGGCACTGGTGGTGGGAAAACTACCGTGACTACACCTAATGGAACAAATCCTGGACTGAAAATACAAACAAGGATGGAAAGTAGTGATATGTCATTAATAACAATTAAAAAAAAGAATTTTGGGAAATACTAGCTGGTTCTTCCACTTAATATTTAAAAACAATACCAAGTTTTTTGAAGATGGATTTTATAAAAGAAAAAGATTTCAAGTGGATTATTTTATTGGAACTTAAATATTTATTAACTACTTGCCTTAAACATCTGTTTCCTGAAATGTTGGTTATAAACCCAAACTTGATAGTTGTTTCTTGACAAAATAAATGATAAATGGGAAGGAAGACCTCTATTCTCAATGAGTGCCCCATTCTCTGAATCATAGCTTATGTTCATAGGGGAGGGGCAGAGAAAGTCCTCTCCCCAACCACTTACTGAGAGAAATTCCCCCATAATCGATGATATTAGTTGGTAGAAAATGGTAATAATTCTATTCGTGGTCATAATTCCAATTTTAATGGACTTGTACAGGATTGATTCCTGTGTGCCATTCATATCCTAGCTCTCTTCAGAAGTAAAATCTGATATTATGGTCATGAAATTATTTCAGATTTAAAGGTAGCTCTTAGAAATGATGGGCCTGACAATGGACTTCTACAGTGTTGGTGTAACTTGGAGAATCACTGAAGATCATTTTTCAGAGAAGAGAAATCTACTCAGATTAAGGGGAAAAAAAGTGCTATCAATCCTCCTTTTTTCACTCTAGAAAGTTGTTTCTAGATGTGCAATAGAAAAATATGCCTCAATTGTCTAGAGTAACACAGTGAAAGTGGCCTTTTGTGAGACAAGTCTCTGATGTCATGCTTGTTACCTCGAAATTGTGATCAAGATCATTTTAAAGAAAATAGCAATGTGCTTTTGGATGTTCTTCCGAAGTGAAACTGATAATCTCTTCTCAGTGATGATCAAGGTGATACTGGGGAAATTTTGAATTAAAAGACGAACTGGGTGATACCACCTTGTGAAATTGTTCACATGTCATTAAACAGTTCTCAGGAGGAACTGTATTCGAGTAAAAGAACATACTTCCATTCATTCTCTTCATGAAGGAGTTGTTCTTCAAGTGATCAGACAACAAAGATAACCCCGAAGAGAAGAATGTTTATCTTACCTGGCATCATTCTAATTTAATTCAAAGTTCAATAGATACCATTTTTCTTACTTGAATCAAAAATTCAAATTTATCCAAGGAAATGTTTTTTTTTTTAAATATTGGTTTTTTAAATATTGAAATTCAATGGCAGTAGTTCTCAGGTCTTGGTATTTTAGCGAGAGTGAATCTTATGCTTTTCTTACTTAAAGGCATTAATAAAATGCCTTTACGATTAGATGCTTGTGCCTCATAGGGTTTCATGCATGAAAGCTGGCCAATGCAGCAGGGCCCTAACCCTCATTATTGGGACTAGTTCAGGTCCATTACATTAACCGGTCTCATCACAAAGCACTCTATTTTTTGCTTACACACTGAATAGTAAATGGAGCTTAGATAAAGTTTTATCTAGTGAAGCAAAAGATCTGGCATTCCTAGTGTTTTTCTTGTGCTTTTCTTTGCATCTTTGAGCAAACCTGTTGTGCAGATACTATTTTTTCTCTTCAGAAAATTGAAAGAAAAGGATATTATTTATTTGCAGTAGTGTCAGAATATGTCTCCTCCAATCACCCCTCTCACTCACTTAACTTTTCTTCCTTCCGTTCTTTCCTTTTCTTGCTATCTTTATTCAATACCTACTGTGCGTTAAGCACTTTGCTTGTTCCCAGCCTTTTTAGGGATTTAGCACTCCCTGTACACTCATGGTACTCTAAGAATAACAAGAAATCCATTTCAAATACAAAGAATAAACTAGAATGCAGTGTGATAATCAACACAGAATAATGCCCAGAATCTTCTACAAAGAGAAGTAAATAGTTGACACTTTGGCAGGGAGGAAAGTCAAAGAAAAACATATAGAAGTCATTTTGACATTCGAAGTAATAGTTACTGATGGTGGGGAAGGGATTGCAGATGCAAATGTACGGAGTCATGAGAAATTTTATATGTAAAATATGTAATTAGCACCTATGTGATATGGTGCTTGGAACAAAATGGAAGAGGGCCAAGACAGTCTGACTTAGTAAATCATGAAAATAGCAGTGTTTAAAATGTGCATTGTGATCGTCACTCAGCACAATATAGCACAAAGTCATATGGTAGAATTTGGGGCTCAAAGTTGTTAGAGTTATATGTGCACAGATTAGAATTTGAGTGAGAACTTTTCTGCTTCAAGATCTTTTTGATCTTTCACGGCTCTCATCGGGCATCTTTTCTTTAAAATGGACAATTCTCCACATTTCCTGTTATAAGTTATAACAACATTCATTAGACTAAAGGAAACTGAAACTAATATGTGAAGTTGTTTTTGAGAAATTAAGAGAATAAGAGATCACAAATTCCAGGATGGACTAAGTAATCCTATGACTAAGAACTTTTAGATAATTAAACTAGCCTGATAGTTTCCACAGCTTGTATTTTGAAACAAGGCAGTAAGAAGGAAGGATGTGATTTTTTTTAATTCCAAAATTTAGGAGAAACTCTAGTAATTCAACTCTATAAAATTAAAACTGATAGCTCATTTATGCTATTTAGTTATGTGTTTAGTCTGATTTGACTTGTCTAATAATGCTGAAGTGTTTATTTCCTGTTTAATAGAATAACATTTAAAAACTAATTTAGTAAGTTTTCTTAAACTTTCAGAAACAGACCATTAGGTCAATGTCTATGAATAAAATACACTGGAAGAGCTTGGAGAATCATTTAAATTGTTTTTTAATTAAATACAAATAGGAATTTGTTCATGTTTCAGAACAATGCTGAAAATGACTCCTAATCATTTTAAATTGTGATGATTGTATTTATCAACATATAGCTATACATCTGAATTGATTTTCAGGATCTTCTCCTGTGGTCATACATTCATGCATAACTATCCTTAGGAACCAGGAGAAAACAAATTCCAGTGGTAAGCTGTTCAAAAACAGAAAATACATGTCTTCATGAAAGGAAGTGGTATTCCACTGGAGGGGCAATACATGAATCTAACAATTGAGGTGGAGTTGGTAATATTCTACTTGCCTATCAATGTCTTCTATTAGAATGGGAGAATAAAAAAATACCTGCTCTCATTTTTATGTCTAATAGTTATTCCTAATTTTATATCCATCCTCTAGAGTAGAGGCAACATCTTAAGCAAAAAATCTTAATTAACCATAATTAATTCTCTAATAGGAGCTATTATAATTGCTCTGTAAACAGAACTGTAGGTACTACTGGTGGTAAGTCTAAGATGCTTTGCTCTTAGGAAATGGAAAATTTTTACATACTTCTTCTATGACACCATTTCAAGAGATAACATTCAAATCTTTAAATTCTTGTATTTACCTAATTATATTATTTTATATACACTTTCCACTTAATCAGGGATGGTCACTAAGAGTTCTGAATGTTTTATAACATTAAATCCAACTACATATCAACAAGTGACTTTATTTTTTTTTAATTTTTTAAAAAGATTTATTTATTTATTTATGCGTACAAGAGCTGCAGTACAGGACAGAGACAGAGTGGGGAGCAGAACAGGCAGATGGACTGAAACACACTGCTGAGGGGAGCAGAGGGGCAGGCAGGAGAGGTCTGCTGCACCATGTGGGTTCCCTCCCTGGCCAGGGATTGAACTCGCACTGCTGTGCAGCAGATGCTTCACAGTGCAGTGCTTAACCCTCTGTGCCACCAGGGAGGCCCAACAACTGACTTTAATAAAAAAAATTTTCCTTAAGTTTTGACAGAAATTCCAAAGAAAAATAGCCAGTTGTTCAAGCAAAGTCACTTTCACATGAACAAAAGTCATTACTTTGAACAGGGCTAAAAATAATGTGAGTGAATAGCTAATGAGAGAATTCCAAATGAAACTTACATTGTATCATACTAATGAATGTAAGATTTCTTCATTGTCAAGATGCCAGTCATGCTATTCCCAATGAAAGCAACCACAAATAATGATCTAAAACAAACAAAAGAGGAAAACTCCCCTGTAGTATCACTTAATAATCAAATAAAGTGGCATTCAATATTTTGGATTTACATTCCAGACCTGAGGGTTAATACAAGATATTATAGTCTCTGAAAACTATGAAAGGGAATCATGGATATGAGCCCCTTGCAGGAGAAAGCACCAAGCTCTATTTTGATCTATAAACAATCTACAATTTTATAAAAGTGAGAGGAAAGAGTAATGGTTTAAAGCATTAGATTTCTAGGCTAAATTATTAACTACTTAATTCCCTCCATATGTAATTTTATCAGAACTAAAATTTTAAAAAAACAACACATTTGAATCAAAGGCCTATCTCCCCATCACCTTCCATCCACTCTGCTGTAAAATACTAAGATATGATAGTATTACCTAAATTTTAGCTCTTTCTTAATACTGATTAAAGAATCAATGTTTTTTCTTTAGTCTTTTCATATTACCTTTAAAAAAAATCCAGAAACACCTTTTTCCTCTTGGCGTTCTAACAGTATATTTTGTAAAACTAGTGAATAAGGTCAGCCATTTATTTTTCAGATTGCTCTGATGCAGAAATGTTTCAAAGGGATAAATTATGGACAGAATTCTAATTTAACTATTTGCAAACTAGTACTCTTTTGCCAAAAGTGATTGAACTTCAAAGCTTCCCTAAAACATCATACATAATTTATTTCACAGGAAGAAAACAATAAAATCCAGGACTAAAGCTGGAACAATGGTATTTTAAATAAGCCACAGTGACAAGCAAGGTATTTGCTTGGAGATGAATTCACTTTTTATCAGTCAAATCATTTTTAATGTATGAATCTGATGATATTTTAGGATTCATGATTCTGAGAATACCTCTTGTGGAGTACAGAAAAAAGCAAATAATTCAGGTATTTGACTCCTCTTTCATTTTCTTTTCTAAATGGCACATTTAATTATTTTTTAATCATATATTCCAGTCACAGATTTTCAATTGGTTTTTGACCTACATACCATCATGGGTTGATTAACAATTCTTTAATCAAGGTTGCATAGCATTCATGTGTGTTCAATAATTCAGCAATCTGTCTGGGAAATGTAATGGGACCCAAGGTTCTGGTTGACTTTCAGTGACTGCTGAGCACCATAACATTTTATGCCCAAATTGCATTCAAATACCTTAATGAAGAGTCAGCAAGATGCTACAAATGCAGCTATTGCCATACTTTCTAGATGAGTAGAAAAGCATTTATGTTAATGAGAAAAGGGCTATTTTCATTTTCTAGAAAAACCTATAGTTGAAATGCTGAAAAATAAATTTTAAATGGAAATAAATAGTACTCAATATCATCTTCATGGGCACCTAATAAACAGCAACATTTATATACAATTCCTTAGAAAGGATGGGTTTTTAGCACCTGCTATAAATGCTCATTGAAATGTAATTTTTTTATTAAAATAGAAGAGGTTATTTCCACTCAATTCTTTACCCAATTTGGCAGAATTAGCACGAGAATAAAGAAGTGGGCACGACATTAATCTATCCAATGCACAATTTCAGAGTACTTTCTTCAGTATGTCCCATTGAAAAGGGTTATTAGAAAGAAAAATTATATACAATTAGAAAATTCTAGATGCCCAGGTAAGGTGTGAGAGTCCAGGTTTAAAAATAACTCATAAAAACTGCTTATAGTCTATGCAATTTATTTAAGTTTTGTAGCCTAATATATTTAATGTGTATATTTTGAAGTTTGAAATTTTGTGTCAAAATATTTGGACGTATCAATATCGATTTCTGAAACAATTTTCTACTTGTAACCCCCTAAATTTAAGAAAATGCAGAGATCCTTTATTAATTTTCATCCAAGAGATATGTTGATCTTAACATTAAAACAATCATCTTGTTGTCACTGATATACAATAAAAACATAATGGAGTTAACAGCTTTAAGATCTGCTGATATACAATTTATTCATGGTTTTTTTTAAAAAACAGCATGATCCTACATGAGGTACAGACTGCAGATTGACTATCAAAATTCATTCTACTTGACCACATGGATAAACTACAGTTCCAGCCTCTTGTAAAATTAAATATGTTCATCTGATTAATTTTCCTCCAGTTGAAGTAATGCCTATCATTCACAGATCTAGTCATTAAGACACTGGCATATTCCCTGGACTTCCTATTTCCCCTTCTTCCTGTCTAGAGTTATGGTGATTTAGCATTGGTTACAAAGATAATGGAAGTTACTTGAATGATGTCACAATACCAGGGAAGAAAACTTCCTTCCTGAATGACCTCATATGGCAGATCCACTCCCAGACCTAACAGCTGACTTCAGATTGTAATTCAGGACAGACAGGAACTTCTCTTCTAGGCAGATGAATTAGTCTTGCATCTCCTTGTTAGCCTCGCTTTACCCTAAATAGCACAATCATGAGAGCCGTGCATGGGGCTCTGGATGCACCTGGAACTCACATAGCAGGGTGTGCTATGCCTTCTACCCTGTGCAATCGACTACAGGACGTGCTTCTATTTCTGATACTCATCTGTAAGAGAATCCAGATGTTGCCTAGGAAATTTTCATTTCTAAATTGTATAATCGAGGCTTCGTAAATTTCTTTGAAAGTAAAATAAAGCAAAACCAAACCAGAAGAAAGCATCGTTTTAGAAGGTCCCATGGAAGAAAAGGATTCTGGGGCTCGAGAGGAGCTGGTTGTTGCTTAGAGATTCTTTTAGGTTTTAGAATGAGGAAAATGTATTGTGTTGGAAAGTATTTAATCAACAGACCTGTGTGTCTAAATCCCTTCACCTTCCTGAGGGTCTGAAGCCATGACTAGCATTAGTCAGCAATTAGGAACTGAACTCTTGGAATTGAGAGAGACCTCAAACTATGTTTATTGGATTTTCTAGAGAGTGCATGCAAATAGCAAACAGCAGCTTTCTTTTGAGTGTCTAGATTTTTGACCAAAGTCAATCATACAGGCACTCAGCACATAAACACAGTACACCTTCACAGACAGAATACATGATGTGACTATTGTCACAACCTACTGGGGCAATTCTGTCCTGTATAACACTAAGAAAGACAACCCATAGGAAGGATCACCTGACTTTTGTTATACTATGACACATGTCCTTCTTCCCATTGCTAACTATATCCTCTTGCTTAAAACTGAAGCTATGAGCATCAAGTCAGCTGAGTCTTAGGAGTAGCTCCAGAGAATCACCACACTTGAATGTGGTTTTACAGGCACTCAGCACAGCTATTCTCCAGTCATTTGTTTTGATGGTGAATCAGGTTACTGATCCCATTTCCATCTCTGAATTGGTTGCTAGCAAGCTACACTTCAAAAGTATAGTCTGCCTTCAGCAAAGATGCCAGACTGGCTTCATTATGGTCCTATAAATATGCTCAGAGACTGGGGTATTCAAGCAGGTAGTGCTTTATAATCCTGAGCAGAGAGGATCCATCGTGGTATAGACGAAACAAGCTTCTAAATAAGAAACTGCCTCAGTAGCCCTTTAAACTTGACCATGAGGAACAGGAACAGCTGGTTGGGTAAACAATCCAAATGGCAGGTTTATGTTTACAAGTATCTTTAACTCAATCAGTGCAGCTCCCAGTAAGCACAGCCAACAAAGTTAGAGAGCAAGACAAAGTAAATTTAAGATCAAGTTCCTGAATATTTGTTGATGAGTCAGTCTTTTGAATGTCCTCAAGGGCTCAGGAATTATCTGATATAGTGAACCCATAAAACTATTTATAGGTATACATCCTTTAATAAATGATTTATAGAGCTTCCTTGTGGTGCAAGGAGTTAAGCACCACACTATGAAGTATCCTCAGCCACTGCAGCATGAGTTCCATCCTTAGCCAGAGAGGTGACCCACATGGTGCAGCAGACCTTTCCTGCCCTGCATGCTGCTTCCCTCATCAGTGTATTTCAGTGTATTTCTGCTCCCCACTCTGTCTCTGGTGAATCCTCTCACCTCCCGGGCCTCTGGCCTGTATCCCTGCTCTTGTATGCATAAATGTTTAAAAAATAAATGATTTATATATAATTGTTAATTAAGTAAAATAAAGGTCAACAATTATTTTCAAGATTCTCTAAAGCATAATTCTGCCACCATAAAACAGAAGTCATGTATGCACAACACTGATTTATAGTATTGGTCTGAATAAAACAACAAATAGAAAAGCAAAATAATTAGAAACAAACTTTAATAGAGCTTATTTGTTATGGAAATTGCTATAGCAGAACTCTAAATGAGTCTGCCCAGTTCACTAAGACTGTCAGATTTCTGGAATTTAGCCCCTGACAGGTTAGAAGTTTTCAAAAATGTTATAGTGTCAAGGGAGACAGATTAAAATGTTAATGAGTATAATTTACAACTGAATTATGAAACTTTGAGAAAGGTATTTCCTGTGAGTGGTTGGATGAAGTTAAATTTGCAAGAGATTGGAGTGAAAGATGGAAGGGGTGAGACAGACATGAAATTTAATTCAAGGAAGTTAGTGGTAAGGAGATAAAGACATGAAGACCTTTACTTAAAGGGGAGTGTAGGGAGAAAGGGGCTATTTTATACTTGAGTAAGTATAAGTATGTGATTATATGCTGAAAATGGGCTGATGAATGACAAAGATTTACGATCAAAGAAACTTAGGCACATTTCCCTTATTGACAGAACGTGTAAAACTTGCTCAAAACAATGCTCTTTTTACAAAGAACTTCAATCAGAAAATGAAGTGAAATGTATTTTAGAACAAATTGCTAGAGGTGATCAGAAGGTGAAAAGACAAAAAACCAGATGTCCAAAAAGATAAAAGCACATGTAAGACAGTGGAACATGTTCAATTATATCGCTAATCCCCCCAAATCAAGATGGACTAAATTCTACAGTTATCTTGTTGGGTAAAAAATAAATACATCTATAGGTGGATTGAAAGGTTCTTGAAAAATTGTACAGATTTGAAAGACTTAAATTGACAGGGTAGAAAAATCAAGAAAATATTAAATTAAAAAAAAAAAAACTAGCAGACATACAATATATTTGTGTGAATTAGAAATCACCACCTTCTAATGCTCTAAGTTAGAACTGTCCACATCATTACTACTTCTACTCTATATCCAGTAAATCACAAATTCCTAATATAAGATATTTTTAAAATATTACATGGCTCATTCCTCATTCTAATCCATAAAACTTAACTAACATTAAGACCCATTACAGAAATAACTGCACTTATTTCCTAACTGGTCTCCTTTTTCCCAGAGTTGTGTCCATCAACCTATTAACTACAAAAAAGTCAGAATGATTCTTTTGTCAGAACTCCAGTTAACACTCTTCCAAGCCTTCTCTTGCTACCTCCATTGGCTCCATGGAAATAAATTCCTTCATTTTCCATACCCTGAGAACCTTTTGCAGTCTCATTCTCTGATGAATCCCCCTCTACCTCCCATCTTTCAACTCTGTTCAGTTCTTTAATCACATCATACTGTCTTGCAAATCAAGGCCTTTGTTAGACTTTTCCTTCTATCTAGAACACTCTTTAGCTACTCCTTAGCCCAAATCCATCTTTAATCCTTTTTTTCCTCATCTAACAATTACCCTGACCTTCTCTGCCCAACCTCTGTCTGATAATATATGTTTTAGTATAAGCATCTTTTCCCCCAGAAAACTTTTCCATTGTCCTCAATATAGTTTAGGCACATTTTTTACCTTACCACTGGACATAATGTATAGTATTATAATTCCTTAAAAGAGATTATACCTAAAAGTCAGTATTTCTCAATAAATGGTAATAACAACAAGCAATGTGATTGTGTGGAACTTTTAATCTCTGGTTCCAAAATTTTGCTTATTATTTTTTCCAAACTATTTACAATAATTTTTATTATTTTCTAAATGCTATACAAGAAAAACTCTAGGAAGATTATGGCCATTGTTTTTACTTCTAAGTAGCATAAAATAATATTATTAGATAAAATTTTATAGTCGATATAGTCTTAATGGTCTATATAGTCACAACTCTAGATTAGTCTACATTTGGGGCTAAATTTTTGTTTAAGGGGTTTCCTCACATTGAGCAAAATGAAAGTGGTCTGATTTTAGAAGTTCCCTCTTAACAGGATAAATTGTCAGTTTATTTTGAATTGCTATCAAAATATATATCTCTAAACTTTTCCTACAAGAGCTGCTAGTCAACAACAAACACTAAACTCACATTATACTTTGACTTGCTTTTTTTAATCAATTCACAATTATCTAACAGATAAACAGTTAAATATCAGGGATGAGAAGTACGAAACTCCTCAGCTGGAAGTGAACATTTCTCACATAAAGCACGTTAGAAAGTTTTAATGAAAGGAAAGCAATGAACAGAGATACTTGATTTGGAAAGACATTAAAAAAAATCCCAAAAACAAACAACTGATCTGGCATTCCAAACACATGAGACATTGGCGAAAGGAAATTAAAAATTTAAACAGCAAAACACATTTTGCTATAGTCTAACCTCTCTAGCAAATGTTTGCATCCATATGCATGCTATATTCCATAACTTGACTGTGAAATTTAATTAAAAACAATTATAAACAAGGCTCCTTGAGGCTACTGAAGATATCACAGTTGGAATCTTTCTTTCTCAGGCATTTTATTTTTCTAAATAAGCATCACAACTAGTCATGTTCTCAGAGCTTGGTCTAAAGGTTGACTCCTTGCCTTGGTACAAGACAACCTAACCTTAGGTTGGCGTGCCCTAGGCGCATCCTTGGCACCTCTCCTGAGCTCAGTGACTAAGTGACATCGAGTGCCTAAGCTGAAAGCATCTAACTGGAAAATTGTATCGCTCCTACTGTGGTCTTAAGGTCCATGCACTCTAGATAAAGCCCCAAGAAAGGCAACCAACGTAGAACCCTCTCCTCAGCATTAGCAGAGTATAATTTGTGAAAATACTCCGGATGAGCAATAAACATGATACAAAATCAACAGGTCAGTATTGTAGGGTTCAAAATTGGCTAAAATAAAGATGGATCCACTTATACTACAGTTTGCACCCCTTTTATTTTTCTCCTGTTTTCTTTTGACCCCAGAGGACACCTCCATGCAAAAACATCAGTGACTAAAATGGAAGAGTGAAACAAAAATGCCATCTAGTTTTTTTTCCTCCGCATTATTTGGAAAAATTGCAGGTCTCTGCGTCTCTCTGACATTATCTTAGATTTTCTGTGAAGAAAAGCAAAAGCCTGATTCCAATTCCTCTACTTACCATCCAGACACACTCAGGGTTATCTGTGGAAAGGTAATTGATTTCTTTTTGTTTATTTGATAAACAACACTTTAGCGGGAGGATGTCAGATTTAAATGCAGTTTTATAGTCTCTTCTGAGGATGCAGTTAGTCAAATATCTTGTAGATAAAGTATCTGTCTGGCTCCTGAATGTCTTTGGAAGATGGAAGCAAGTGCCTGATTACAATGTTTTCTCCAAATGGGTATTAGACATATTTTCTTTTCTCTACCTTCGTGCTGAAAGCATTTTGTCTTCCCGACATCATGTGCTAAAGTCCAGAAAGTGAGGAAGTGAAAGACTGGATCGGACTTTGAAACTTGGAAATAATAAAAGTAGACTAATTTTCTGAAAATATTTTATAAAAAATTAGACCTGACCTCTCTGCTAATCACTATAAGCAGGGTATGTGCGATTCATTGAGTATTTTTTCCAAGGGTGTTCTGAATTCTCCAAATGTTCTCAACACTGTGGAAAGGGGTAGATTAGAAGCAGGGAGGTAAAAGACATGTCTTTTTGTAACATGACTGTAGAATCCCTGGTGATTGAGTCTGTTCCTCATCCCCTTGAAATTCAACATACCCTGTGCTCCTGAGTGCCCCGCAGTTCTTCCATTTTCTTTTGATGTTGTCACTATACATGTCTACAAAAGATCCACAAATAAGGACTCTATTGTTTAGAATTAAATGATTGGTACTGTGACTTCTGAGTTATATTACATGCATGTTACTAACAAATCTTGAAAATAAAAACATATTCAGGACTTCACCTCCTTGGAGTTCTCTGATTTTCACTTGGGGCATACTGTCTGTCATCTCGAACATTCACAGAAAGGATATCATTTCATACTGTCTTTATTGCTTAACATTTTAGTGCTTTCCAAAGTAAGTGCTATTTCTTGAAAAGCTAGCTGGATGCTATTTCCAAAGAACAGGAAGAAGAGAGACCTGAGTTTTAGTCCTCAGGCTGCACCAGTCAGGGCTACTGCCCCTCATGTCACTTAAACTTGATGGGTAAACATTACTTCGTCTGACTAATTAGGAGGGTTAATTACATCATGTGATTCACAATACTTAAAGCATATATTTGAATGAATGTGTATACTTGGAAATGAGTAGTGTTTGAGTAAAAACACAAGAGCAAGATAACAACTAGATACTGAAAAGAGACAGAGTATTCTTTTTTTGACAATGTCATCTTTGATATTTATGACTATTTTGAAAGATCCCACAGGCAGTTTACAGTGAGAAGGAGGCTTGTTAGAGATGTACAACTTTCCCAAAACTACCCAAAAGATAACTCCATAAAGCAGATCTGTATGCTTAGTCTATCTTTATGCTTTGTCTATCAGACAAGGCAAAGCACCACCTCTAACTGTAAGCATGTTTTCAGGTAGGGAATGACTTCTACTAAAATCATTGTGTGACTTTGCAATCTCATATTTTGCTGCATCGTCCTCCACATCTGAATTTTGAACTCCATTCAGCAGCTCAATCACATCATGCTGTCACTTAAATTGAGGCTTTTGTCAAGCATTTCCTTCTATCTAGAGCATTCTTTCCCTACCTTATTTCCCAATTTATCCTCAAACATTTTCCTCAACTCATAATCTCTAGCTAACCTCTGATTGTGAGTCACATTTACATATTGCTTCTTCTAGAAGCTTTTCTCATGTCCTAAGGATCATTTAGGTGCACATTTATCATACCTTGATAATCTTACTAAAATTATTTTTTCAACATTGTGAAACCTCAGTTATAAGCTCCTATAATTGTGCATGAATTTTAGGCAGAAAGACTTAGAGAAACTCTCTCTGATTTTATCAGTGTGAATCCTGGAGCATACACTGGCTTGAGGCATCTGTGTGGTTGCCTCGTTTTGTTCATGGATCTCCTTTTAAAACTTTGGGAAAGGGCGCATGAGTGTCCTAGCTGCATTGTGTGGTTGGAGCTGAAGGTCTTCTATGACAACTTATGTAAAAAAGAACAGTTAATATGTGAATTTAATAATGATGCGCAGAAAATATGGTAAAGCAGCTGGGTCTCTGCCTCTTTGAATCTAAGTAATGATTTGGAAACCTGAGATTTTTTTTTTTTAATTTATGTCATCAAATATCATTAAACACCTAGATGCATGTGTTAGGCCACATCTTCCATCCATCACACCAGGCCATATGTTTTCACACTAGAAACACTGACTTGGCTAAATTTAATTACATCCAATTTTCAAAAAATGAATCAAAAATAAAAGCTGAACTTACTTAAAGAAAAATAGCAATGATTACTTATGAACATTTACTGTTGGTGGCCTTTTATGTTTCATATAACACTCTAAAGTTGGAAGTTAATGGGAATGGAGACTTTCATTTCAAGTAATTTTTTGTCTTTTCTTTTTTGTAAAGAGGACAGAGTCCACTGGTAAATTTGAAGAAAGATTTTTTCCGAGAAAATAGCTTAGAGAACTCTCATTATTTGTGACAGAAAAAATTGGATGGCATCCATGAAGAGAAGGTAGCAATGAGGTAGAAAAGCAAATGGGTTATTTCAACAGGCACACAATCCTCCAAAGTGAAGTTAAACTTTCTTTAGATCAATTCAAAATGTGAGGATATAAGGGTGGAAGTCGGGTCGGTGGAAGAAAAGGAGAGTTGTGGTCAAAAGCTGAGGTGCGAGATGTTTTGTAAAAGAATTCTTAAAAGAATTTTACATAACATTTCTATTTCAAGGAAGACACTCCGTTATCTGATATCATCATTTGCAGGGTTTTTTAATCTTTTGTGCAACTTTGCAGAAAGTGATTTTCTAGTCCTCTGTTGAGTTTGCACAGATACTTACTGGCTGCATAGGTATGGAAAGCAAAGCCTAGCCTCTAGTAGCTACTTGAAAAAATGTTTAATCAATCCTTCTGTTTCTAATACCATTTTATATTCCCACCACTTAAGAGAATTGATTCTCCAATTTCTGAGATTTCTTGGGGCTTAGCAGAAATACATTTGCATCTTTCTAGTATCCTGAATATAGGGTTAAATTTCAACTTCTCTGGTCTATTGAATCAGTTAATACTACACCATTTGTCCCCAGATAAAATTCTGTTGACATCAGTTATCTGCTGTTGTCTCCTTTACAACACTCTTTGTCCTTGTAGTTTATGCCTATTTTTAAAAATTCTATTCCATATATTTTAGTAGTGTTTTGGGAGGGTGTGCAAATAAATGCATTTAACTAGAAGTTCTCCCCACTCTCTCTTTAATCCTCTCTAATCAGACTTTCATCCTCCCAAATCCACTGAAATACCTTTGTCAAGGTTGTATCTTGGGTGCCCTTTCAGGGCATGTGATGAGGTTGATTACTTCTTGAAATCTCTCTTTCCTCAACTTCTTAGATACATTCTCTAGGTATTCTTGATCTGATTGGATACATCTTTCCATCCTCCTTCACTGTGTCCTTCCCAAGAAAGTCAGGGCATTCAGGAGTGCTTCTTTTTGCTTTATAAATTTATCCTGTGGTTGATCTCATCCAGTCCCTGAAGCTAATACTATCTTTAGTCTGATGATTCAAACATTTATTCTTCTGGTTCACTCTCTCTCCTGAGCGCCTTATCATCCAACTAACATGACCTCCCAGAAGACTTGTGAGCATTCCAGTATCTTTTTCTAAAAAAAAAATATATATATATATATATATATTTATATTTATATTGCACAGAGAACTAGGGTATTAGCCAGAGGTGCATCCCATAAGATGTTTTATGAGAGACAGAGTGGAGGGGGGGCAGAGCAGGCAGATCTACTGAAATATACTGCTTAGGGGAGCAGCAGGCAAGAGGGAGAGGTCTGCTGTGCCATGTGGATTAGTGCCCTGGCTGGGGCAGGAACTCAGGCTGCAGCAGTGCTCCTGCTGAAACTTAACCCCTAGGCCACCAGGGCGGCCGAAAATGGAATTCTTGACTCCTTCCTCCAACAGGATCCTCAGTGTTCCTTACTTCAGCCCCGACATCCACTGCGCAGTTACACGTTCGTTCTGGCAGCGGCATCTTTCCTTCTCCCTTCCACTGGTTATCCTGGACTCAATCGCCCTCTGTTACAGAACCAGTCACTGCCCTGCACTCCTGCAAATATGCTCATCCTCTTATTTTCCATTCTCCCTACATCATTTCTCAACACACAGAGGTGGTCCAACACCACCAGTCACTTCACCATGTCCAACTCACCCCAGCAGCACTACGTCTCCCTCACCTCATCTCCCCTGCCTTCTCACCTCTTCCCAGTCCTTTTCTTTTTTTAAGATTTATTTTTACTTATTTATGCTTCCAAGAAGTGGGGTAAAGGCTAGAGGTGCAGGGGTGAGAAGATTTGCCGGAGATAGAATGGGAAGCAGAACAGGCAGATCAACGGAAGTACACTGCTGAGGGGAGCAGCGGGCGAGGCAGGAGAGGTCTGCTACACCATGTAGGTCCCCTCCCTGGCCGGCAGCAGGGATCGAACTCGTGCTGCAGTGGCTGCGGTTTGCTTCATAGTGCGCTGCTTACCCCACTGCGCCACCAGGGAAGCCCCCTTTTCTTGTTCTTTATATACTTTATTGCCTATGGAATTTACAAATATTTTTTCCCATACTGTACTTTGTCTCTTCATTTTCTTAACAGTGTCTTTGCAGAGCAAATTTTTTTTTAAAGATTTATTTATTTATGCATACAAGCACGGGGTAGAGGCCAGAGTTGTGGGAGGTGAGAGGATTCACCAGACAGAGTGGGGAGCAGAACAGGCAGACTGACTGAAATACACTGCTCAGGGGAGCAGCGGGTGAGGCAGGAGAAGTCTACTGCGCCATGTGGGTTCCCTCCCTGGCCAGGGATTGAACACATGTTGCAGTGGCTGGGGATAACTTGATAGTGCTAAGACTTGAACCCCTGAGCCATCAGGGAGGCCCCCTCAACTCACTCACTCTCCTGTATTCACACCGATCATCCTGCTTCCCACAGTGCCACATATGGGTCTTCACTAACACTATTGTGTGTGACTAGAACGCCACTCGCTCCAGGCCCTGACAGAACTCACTCCTATGTAACATCCAATATCTGTCCTCCAATGTACTGCTTCAAAGAGCTGGTCCATGGGTCAAACTGCCTCTCTTCAGCTACTTTCTACTTGCTTTAGTTTTCTCCCTATTATCTGTCATCCCTTGGTTATATTTAATATATTTATGTATTTTCCTTTCTGGAACATAATCTTCTTGAAGTAGAGGTTGTCCATCCCTAGTACTTAGTAGTACAGTGCCTGAGAGGAAGCCAACATTTGTTGAATAAAGAAAGGAGAGCGAATGGAAAAGAGGAAATGAGTCAAACAGGTATCCAAATCTACTGTCTGTCAATGTGGATATCTGAAATATACATAAAGCTTTCCTGAATGTATGGGGCAGTGATGGTGAGGTATGCCCCCACCATATAAAAGAGAAATAGGACCTCCCTGGTGGCGCAGTGGGTTGAGCACCACACTGTGAAGCATCCTTGGCACAGCAGAGAGAGCTTGATCCCGGGCCAGCGAGGGGACCCACATGGTGCAGCAGACCTCTCCTACTCACCTGTGGCTCCCCTCAGCAGTGTATTTCAATAGATCTGCCTGTTCTGCTCTCCACTCTATCTCTGGTGAATCCTCTCACCTTCCGTAACTCTGGCCTGTATCCCAGCTCTTGTATGCATAAATAAATCAAAGAAAAAGAGACATACTTTCATCTCTTTTTCTCTCTCCCTCCCCTCCCTTTTTCTCCCTCTCCAACTCCCTCCCACACACACCCACAAACAGTTGCTTTTGAGAAAAATTGAGTTTTTTAGCATCTCTTGATTAAGAATTAGGAAATGTTAGAAATAGGGCCCAAGTCCACATATAGAACAAAAGATATTCCTGGTGCTCTTATCACTAGGAAATAATCAAAGCTTTAGGGTTTCTATGCCAGGAATTGCAAGAAGCCAGTGCATGTATTTTCCATTATTTCACAACCCACCTGATACACTCTTCATAAATTTATATAGAAGAAAGTTCAACTGAGGTTTTGCTTTTATATTCTGTCCTCTGTCCTTGCAAGATCAGTAAGTCAGTCAGTCCAGCATGGTGTCAGCTACTAGAGGGTAAACCCAGTGGGGCTTAATAATTGATGCCTCGAAGTCAGGGTTAATAGTTGCCTTGGTAGTAATTCGTAATTACTAATTGATAGCCACAGAGAAGCAATGGGAGGCATCCAAGAAGAGACTAATGGTACCATTTGAACAGTTTGGTCCAGAACAGTTAAATTTAGCATAGGAATATCCAGTGACAACAGTGTACAATTTTTTTTTAACTTATGTAGAATAGTCGTAATTCACAGACCTGCATTAATGATGAATGGGTTATTTCCTAGCTCACAAAACACTGGTTCCTAGTTTTGTGTGAGCTATGTCCTGCTTTAATTTTGTGCAAGTAAAGCTATACTGAGTCATCACAGAAATAATTACTTTATAATACAGTTATTTGTTAGAAAAATAAAATTGGTGATGGGATTTGGAAAACTTTTTTTGAAAATTAGCTATTTACTTGGATTGGAGAATAACAGAGTTTCTGTAATAGCAAACTGTCATGAATTATTTCCTTAGTCACTAACAATTTCATGGTGTTTAACAGGAAAAAAATGTCTCTCACACTTTTAAAATAAAAGAAACCAAGATATGATCTTAAATATGGGGCATAAAGGTGTAGGAATGAGATTTAATTTTTCAGAATAATGTTGAAGAAAATGGAACTTTGTGAATAAGTGAAAATTGTTTCTGTCCTGAGGGATGAAAAACAACAGGAGGAAATTGTAGTGCTATGTCTACATGCGGGATGGTTCCTTGCTGCTCTTAACAAATGATTCTCAAGTTTTCTACTAAATCTGCTCATTGGAAAGGGCAAGAGGAAAGAAATATTCTCTCAGCCTCTTTCAAATCTTGGCACAGATGGCAGGGCAAAATCTTTCCATTGACACTCAAGGCTGAAAGCAGCTACACAGTAACAGAGAATCATTAATGCTAAG
Organism: Galemys pyrenaicus; assembly: GCA_019455555.1. NCBI lineage: Eukaryota > Metazoa > Chordata > Mammalia > Eulipotyphla > Talpidae > Galemys > Galemys pyrenaicus. The sequence continues at coordinate 2,074,580 of JAGFMF010011577.1, read as the reverse complement.
CAAGACCTTTGAAGAAAGCATTGGCAGCCAGACTCCAACAGTCTACTCAAGTTAACTTGGAGACAAACAGGAAAAATTCAATGTCCTGGACCTTTTGATATATTTACTTACAAAGCCTGAGCAAGTCATAAACCACCATAAAACCGCATTTCCTCATGTTAAAATAAAAGAACATCAATCCCCTGTACCTCCAGTGTTTTGTAAGGATGGATTGAAATACCAAAATGTCACAGGTATACAAAACTAATAGCTAACTTTCTTTAACATTATTCCTCTGAGTGGCATGACAATTTGGATTATTGTGGAGCCTTGGAACAACTGTAATGTCTTTGTCTTTTGCTTCGTAAACCATCATATGGATTTCATTAATTTACTTTAAAGTAGAAGTAGACAAAATCTCATCCCCCAAACATATGCATTTCCTCATTCTCAGTTAGTCAAGATATTAAGACTCAATGGTTCAAGAAGGGAAGAAGAAACTAGGTAAGCAAAAGCAACTCTTTGTGGATGTGTGTGTTTGTGTGTAAAGAGGGAGAGAGATTTAGTTTTCTAGGAGTAGCATGTAGTCTCTCTCTATATATATCTATATCTATATATATATATAATTTATTTATGCATACAAGAGCTGGAGTAGAGGCCAGAGTCGCGGGAGGTGAGAGGATTCACCAGAGACAGAGTGGAGAGCAGAACAGGCAGCTCTACTGAATCTACACTGCTGAGGGGAGCAGAGGGCGAGGCAGGAGGTCTGCTGCGCCATGTGGGTCCCCTCCCTGGCCAGGGATCGAACTCATGCTACGGTCTGCCAATGCTTCATACTGAGGCACTCAACCCCTTGTGCCACCAGGGAGACCCAAGTAGCATGTAGTCTTAAAGGACTATCATAGAAATAATGAGATTTCTGGGCTGACCCCATAAACTACAGGAGTTGGCAGCTTCCTTTCGCAAAGGGGATAGTCCTGCCCAGTTATCTTCACCCTCATTCCTATTCTTTCCTATCTCTGCGCCCCAATGCACCTAGGATCAAGACAGTTTGGTGTCATAGTAACGACTGCCTGGTGCTGGCATGTACTGACCACCCATAAAGGAACAACTTCACTGAGGAAAGCAGAACATGTGTGTTGGTTCCTGTTTTCCTCAGAGTTCTTCACTGACACCTCTACTCGTTTCTCCAACTCACCCTGAAAACTGACAGCAAAGTTCAAACACTCACAGCCTATGACTAAACACCCAACATCCCACACCAGGCTTCTAGTTGTTTTGCTGTCTGTGCAGCCTCCTTGGCTTTACGTAGTCTCACCATCTCCTCATGGGCTATGCTCTCATCATACCGGAGTTACCTGTAGCTCTAAGGACACTTAGGGCTTGTGATTTGCACATCACTATGATTTGCACATCACTGCCCTTCTATGTGAATATCCTTCATCTGCATCTATTTATGAAAATTTGCTCTTCATATTAGGTTTTCTCCAGATAACTCTCTGCAATTTCTCCAATGTTATCACCTTTGTGAGGCCTCCTACAAAGTATTTTTATGTTTCTACCACTTTCTCCTCCTATGTGCAAATAGGCATTGCTTACCCTTCCCAGCATCCTCACAGGATGCACATTCAGATGAGGTCTTTGCACCCAGTCCCCATCGGTGAGCACTGGCACGTGAAGGACATTTGCTAGAAGACACTGGACACTGCCATTCCCATACACACGTTACAATGCAGTCTGTGCTAATGGTGTCTCTCAGAGTTGCAACACGAGACCCACTGTTTCTTTCCCTGCCATGTCACTTAGACGTGACTCACTCTATTATAAGATTTTTAAGCTTGCTTGTCTTCTCATCTAGATTCTGAACTTCTTGAAGGCAAGGCTGGTTCCCTCTGTGTCCCCAACACTAAGACTAGTGATAGACACAGAACAAGTGTCGGGAGCCATAAGAATAAAAAGTCCAGTCTCACTTTCTGGTCAGCCTTATCTCCTGGTTAAGCAAGGGCACCAAAAAAGGCGTGCATCAGAATCATAGCCCTCCCACTCTAGAATCTCCAACCAGCAAAGGACAAGTACCCAACACCCAGCCAATCATCCAGAAATAGCCCTCCCTCCTGCTCCTCCCATAGCCCTCCTGAGCACTCATATACCGCTGTTCACAAATAAAATTTTGGAGGCTTGATCGGAACCCTGTCTTGCCTCCGTTCTTTGCGTTCCTTGTTTGTCTCATTCTCTTAGGTGGTTCTGGCGCCCTCGTTGTTGCCCCGCAGGCTGGGGCAAACAAGGACACAACGTATTAGTTAAGTGAATGAATATACATGATTTAGAAATGCACAAACATGATTCAGTCAATGTTAGTAGGCCTAGATCCAAACACGAATGCTTAGGAAAATATAAGAAACTATGACAATGCTGTCAAAGGCTTATTCTCTTTATAGTGTTTGTAGATGAGAAATAGAGGAAGAATTTTGGAACAGTTTTACAGAGCCCCTATTTACATTGTAATAACTCACCAAAAGCATCTTTGTAAGGCAGTGGAGTATTCATTAATAATTCTCTTTTTTTTTCCATTTTAAAGAGACAGGTTTATTAGGAAAAGGAGAATGAAAAAGAGAGGCACCTGCATTGCCACAGGTGGGCAGGGCTGCCAAAATTCACTAATATTTCTAAGCCATTCATCATGAGCAGAAACTAGCTGGAGTGAAAAAGAAGGTCATAATGGTAGAGATCAAGGACAAATACTTTAGAGATCACAATGGAGATGCCCAGAATTATGACAACGTGAGGATGAGAATAACGTGTATGAAAGAGTCACTTAAAATTAGATGGTTAAAACTGATTTACTTTCTGATTATAAATGCAGTTGCATTAAGCTTTATGCTAGGAAAATGCTGCTGTCATTTGGACCTTGTTATTATCATATTCATGTAACTAATAAGCTAATACATTAGTGTTAAGATAATCACAATTCTAAGTCCAGACCTGCACCATCTCATGCCTGAACTGAAGCAGAAAGCTCACAGCTGGTCTCATTCTTGCTTCCTCCTTTGCCTCACAGAGACACAAGGATCCTTTTACCACCTGAATCAGTAGCTGTCCCTGCCTCTACTCACAGTCCTCCAGCAGCTCCCGTCCTGCTCAGAATAAGGACACCATGGCTTCTGAGACTTCACAGCTTCTGTCTCCTTCTCTTGTGCTTTTTGTCTCATCACCATCTTGTGACATTGATCTTCTTCATTCTCCAATGTGTGGCATGTACATCCACACTAGAAGTCTGTATTTTCCCTTTGTTTCTGCCTAAAAGGCTTTCTCAGTTGTCTAGGACTCTTCTCTCACTTCAACGATGGCCACGTTTCAGAGATCTTCCCAGACTGACTATCTTCTTGCTGCACCACCAGCTCCTGCTTTGCTTTTCTTCCTAGTAGCTCTACCTGCCTTAAAACACATACGCATCTGCTACAGGTCAACTCCCGCAAGAATGCACATTCTATAGGAAGAGAGCAGAGCACACACCACACCCAACAGATGGTCAGTACCTAGAACAATGTATGGACTCAGTCCTTGGTCAATGTGCATTTGCTGAAGTTTGAAAAACAGGCATAATTGTGTTTACGGTTGTACAAATCTGTAATTATATCAAACACCTTCTGCTAACACATTGAGATACATTCTAAACTAGGTGAATTAATTTCATCGGAATGGCATTATTACAAATAAGCAAAACTTGAAGCAGCACTATATGCTTTGTTATTTCTCGAATAGTTTCAACCTTTTATAGGAATTACAGGGTTGTTGATTTATAAATGAAATATCTTTAATATAGTTTATCAATTGGTGTTCATCAGTCCAATGCTTCAGGCTACACTTGAAAATTCAAGCCTAGAAGGAAGTTTATTTGCATGTGGAATTTAAGAATTATCATTTGAAATATCTATACATTTGATAAAGACTAAGAAAGAAACTTCAAGTGGCAAATTATATCTGTAAACATTTTAATGTTATGCAACTTGGTTTGCAGTGAGAGGTGGTGTAGAATTTTACCACAAACTGTTTGTATTTAGGGAAACCTAATTGTCATACATTTATAGCTAGCTGGAAATATAATTGCAAAGCCAATTTAACAACATCATTATTTACCAGATGTGACATTTTTTCAGAGCTAATTTTTCTGAGTAAATACCACCTAGAGATTTATATCATTTTGGAGATGAAATAATTATTTGTTTGGCTCTTATTTAGCTGTGAGTAGATGCAGGCATGTCAACACTCCAGCTTTATGTTCGAAACACCCACCTCTCGAGATCCCTTCCTGAGGTAAGCAGGGTAAATAAAATATCCTCATGAGAATTAAGTGTTAGGTCATTGGAGGTAAATTACCTCTTCCATGTACTTATCTGATACGCAGACAACAAATAAGCTTCAAAAGCCTCAGAATTAGGTTACATTGCTAGGTTGCTAGAGTCTAATCTACAGTCATTTTTTGCATTTTTTTATATAGTAAGTGAAGATAAAGAGATGATACATACCTATTTATAGATGTATAACCTATAATTACACATTTCTCTCCTATTCATATTTATATAATCACCATATAATATGATGCTGTATTTCCCATATAATGCATGTTATAATTACCATGTATTATATAAAACTATATAGTAAATTACATATTTTTATATTTATATATTTTAACATGAAACTAGATATTTCCATATCCAAATGCTCCCATTTCCTGACATGAAACTCTATGTCTTCATAACCTTTATGACTCCATTTCCTGCCTGTTTTGTTACAACAATTTTTATTTTTAATATACTTTCTAGTTCTTTTGATGGCCACCATGTTGCCTTCTGGAATATACTATCATTAACAAGCATTTGCATCTCTACTTTAAACTTCTCTACGCATCTGTTTATTTATTTGGTATCTCACCTGTGGACAGAAAGCTACACAGGTCTGAATTCTGCCTTCATTGACTGATGAAGTGCCCCAGGATCCACTGGAGCTGTTCAGAACAGAAGGCCTGCTGGGAAAATAATTTCCCATCTCTACTCCTGCTTCTTTATCTGTTCCAAAAGTAGTCCACAGACTTAGCCATCGTATAACCACACACATGACTTGAGATTTGGGCAAGAAAATGTCTCTTGGCCCCTCTTTGTCTATCTGCTACCCTTTTAACTCAAGCTTTTTTCTCTGGAAGGATCCCTTCATCAGGCTTCTAACGGACTTTGGCTGCAGGGACCCCCTCGCCAGAGATGAGAGGAAATGAAGCCCTGATTCACTGGGATCCTTCCTGTTTCCTAACCTTAGCCTGACTCTGCCCTTCATCCAAGGGTGGCAGCTTCTCTCAAAACATCTGTGCTTAAGACTATTTCATCCTTTGTTACAGAAACCCCTCCATGCGCCTGTCTAGGCCTCGAGATGAGCATGTCTGCGCAGATACTGTATTTTCCCCACATCCTGCTCTTGCCATTGTAAACAGACCCTTTATTTAATCGTGTCCAATTACACTAATTTGTGTGTGACCTCTGCTTCCAGCTGGTACACTGACTGACACAGGTGTTAGGGAGCAACCACTCCCATGATCAAATAATTTTAGTTATAGCTCTATATATGCATGTCTATTTTACACATCTTACATATATGGCATATATATGTCAAAGTTAGCTTGTATTTACACCTATATTATACATTGCTTTTCAGTATTATTAATGGCACAGATACTTCCTCAGTGTGCAATTTCATGGACTGGTTTGAGAGACTAATAGCCATGGTTCTTACAATGGATTATCATCCTCCAGTTGCATTTCTTAGTATTTGCAAATCGTCACTGTATTTTGGATTTATGCATAATCTGAAATTTGTTAAATATGAGCCATTCCAATCTTAAGATGTATTTTTTAATGCTCCAGTGCCACCTTTAATGCTTGTTACGCTTCTTCAATTTGAATTTCTTTGATTTTCCCACAGCATTTTCTCCTTGAATATACTGTCCTTAACAAGGGTCACACACAGCAGTTACATTTCCACTTAAACATGTATAAAGTTATCCAAAATGAATAATGAAAGTGACAGAGGTCTCTTTCACCTCTGTAATAAAGTCCTGTCCTTCAAATATGGAAAAGAGTTATTGGAATGTGTGAGGATATTCACTTCTGTTACAAGAAGTGGAAATAAAGAAAAATAAACAGCAGTGATGAAATTCATAAGACTATTAAGGACAGACAGTAAGAAAGTTTGTGGCTTATGAGACAGAGAGAAGGAAATCTCACAAGGGGGTCAGGTGTAGGGGTGGATATGCAGGTAGTTTGTGCCACATAAAATTGAAAAGTGATGTGAGATGCAAAAAGTGGTAACTTCTAAGATATGCTAATGATACATAAATGGGATCTATGTTAAGAGTGTTTTTCAAGAAAGGAGAGAGAAAGGCCTTGTCATTACCTATGCTTTTCTCAGCTCACAGTTTTGTCATCCCTACGTTCGCTGTGCATTGCCACAAAACACAGCAGTCCCATTCTGTCCACATACACGCTTGGTCCAAGGAAAGCAGAAAAACCCCAGCCCTATCAGGGGGCCTAACTGATGACACCTCCATAGCCAGACCTTTTGCCCGATCTTTGCAAGTGACACGAAAGATTTCTGTTGTTGCCCCAGCCACCATCTGTTGCCCCTTTCATTCACACATGGACTCTAGGCTTTGAGTAAATCTCCTGGGCCTCCATGGTGGCATAGGGCTTAAGTGGCAGCACTCTCAAAGGAATGGCAGTTACTGCAGCCCGGACCTGGGACCCACATGGTGCAGCAGACCTCTCCTGCCTCGCCCGCTGTTCCCCTCAGCAGTGTGCCTCAGTGGGTCTGCCTACTCTGCTTCCCACTCTGTCTCTGGTGAATCCTTTCACCCCCCCCTCCCCCGACACGTCAGGCCTGTACTCCAGTTCTTGTATGCACAGACATATCTTTAAAAAAAACTGAATCAACCTGCACAAGTTGGGCAGAAAGGAGAGAGGGAGGAAGCAAATGAGGTGGGGTGGGGAGAGGAGGAGGGAATGAGAGGGGTACGAGACCTATTTCCTCTTCCTTTTAGCTGTGTGTTCTAGCTTGTTATCTGTGTGATTGGACAATCTTAAATTTGGCTGTGGTCTTTCTGTTTTTTGAGATGAAACAAGACTAGGAAGGAAAGCTTTCTTCTTGACTGTCCTACTCTAGGAAAAGAATGGTGTGGTTTTTGTATTCTGTGAGTGTAACACATGTGTAAGAGTTGCCTTCTATTTCTATATTATCCTAATTTTTCTCCCCAGAATTCCAATCACACTATCTACAGCAGAAAACAAGAACGCTTGTCCACCTCTGATGAAAAGGGTGGATGAAACTAGGAGCCTGTAGTCAATTTTACCATAAAGAAATTAATATCTTCACAAAATTTTACATTACATGCCATGCCCATCATTTTCACAGAATTCATCATTTCTACAGCATCATCTGTCCTTAAAGTCTTCATAAAAATCCAAATATAGACACATGATGACTTCACTTGGAAGAATTACTGACCAAGTCACTCCCTTCATTTTCAGTGTTGGTCCCTCGTTTGTCGTTCCCTTTTTCTTATAATCAAGCTTATATCTTGCTTAATTTCTTAAGTTTCTTTTTCGGTGTCTGATGCTATTGACTTTTTCTTCTGTCAACTTGTTCGCACATGGCCCTAAGGTCAATTTCATTCATTGCTTTTTATGACAAAATTTTGTAGTTTGTAACTTACAGAATATTAATAAAACACAAAGCTTAAATACAGGAATTCAAAGAATATTTATGTTCATTATAATTTTATTTCATCGTTTTACTAATTGAAATATGAAGCTTTGTTAACAAGAGAGGGAGAGTCAATGAAAGACACATGATGTCTGGAGGTAGAATTCAAACTGACGTTTGAATCCTGAATTAGTCATCCCGACCTTCAGGAGGTTATTTTTATATCTGCAGAACAAGGCTAATGATACCAAACTTTCAAGGTGATTGGTAGGAATATGCACAGTTATACATACGCATATATATGTCTGTATCTACATATATATTTATTTATATACTGTTTGGAAAATATTTTGTTCCAAAATGCTACCTACTAACCACTTGTAAAGTTTGGAATGAAGCAAAATTGATGACCTTGATGATGGGATGGTGAAATCACAAGTCATGTCAATTATTTTGCAGACATCTTCACAGATACTTTAAGCAAGGGCATCAAAATCCCCAAAACAGAGAATTCAAAAAAGAAGTGGCAGGTAGAACATGCATTTGAAAATAATGTGGCCATGTGACTGATGACTAAGTACTAACACCTTTTAACATGGCAAATGCAATTACACAACCTACTCTATTTAACTTGCTAGTTAGAAACTAAATGTGTCTGTTCTGATCCATGTTATTATGAAGTGTACCTCACTTCTGTTTTTAAAAGCATGTATTGCAGTGAAGGATATAAAGGAAGACTAAGATAGTTCTTACCCTCATTGAATTTGTAACCGCAACAGGAAAACAAGACGTGTACAAGTGATGGAGTGTAAATATTGCTACAAGATGGTCTGTGACTACGAGTTGATGATTGACTTAAGTAAAGAAAAGGTCTTCCAAGAAAGATACCAATGTGAGTTGGAATTATTCGAGAAGTTTCACTAGAAGGCATGTGAACTGAGTTGACTTTAATATATTTTGAGGTTAAGGGATGGAGGGCATATTCTGATATCAAATGATTTGAACTATGGTTTCCTATCACATAGGGATTCATTAAATTATATTTTACTTGCTCTAATTTTTCTTAGAGTTTCAGGGTTATTCATTTTTAATGCCTAATTTTCAGGCTCTGACATCAAAGGGAGATATTTAAGGAATGTTCTATTGCCTTAGTACTGAGTACCTTGTTTTGCAGAAATGACACACAGTTTCTCATTTGTAAAACTTCATGCATTTACTGGGAACGCATTCCTGTAGTATGGTACAAAAATTCTTTCAATTTAAATTATCTTCACAGTGAGAACCAAACTTTAAAATGTCTTAATGAAGTAAAACCCATGTGACCACCCAGTCTGTGCCTACGTGCAGTCTGCCTTCCAATGTCCTCTTCCCATTTGCACATCTAATTCTTCACTGGCAGAAGCAGATCACTGTGTGATTTTTGCTGGAGGAAAGAATGGTAGGAGATTTTTGTAAAGCACACTTCTGTCTCCGAAGGTTTGAAGTTAAAAATTAATGTTATAAAGGGAACTCATTTTATACTTATTCTGACTTAAATTAAAATGAACACTGGATAATTCTGAAGGGATCTTATGAAACAAAGTCAAAGCAAAAATTAAGAATCTAATACACACACACACATATATAGACATACTTCCATGGCTGAAATAGAATGTGACTCAAGGGGCTGAGTACGTAAGGTATCAAATCAATCATTCTTGATTGACTTTCATTTTAAATGCATGTGGTCCTATGGCCTTCGTATCTGGGAAATGCTCACTCGGTGTGCGACAGAAATGAAATGAAATCTCCTTTTTTTGTAGTTGAATGCTCACTCGCTCGCTCTCCAATATGTCCTGCATCTGAATACCCAGGCAAAATGGAAGATAGTATTTTTTTTTTTTTTGTCAACTACTGTACTGAAGTTTGAGAGTTGATAAAAGATTAGTGCCACAAGAAAAAAACTTCTGTAGACTATGCATGGTGACAGGTTAAATAGTTTTATTGGGGTGATCCTTTTGTAATATATAGAAATATCTAATCATGTATGTTGTACACCTGAAACTAATATGTTCTATGTCCATTTTTATATATCTGTCAAAATTTTTTAATTCAAAAATTAGTTATAAATTTCCCAGACAGCTCATGTATTTCTTGAATATTTTATTTTTATTTTTATTGAGTAAAACTGTATTAGATTATAATGATTTAAGACAAGGGTTGTATCTAAATAATTGTGCTTCTAGGGAACTTACAGGCTCTTAGTACATGTTTGCTAAATAAATAATGCATGATTTCATAGACTCTTAAATTTTCAATGCAATTGTGAGTAGGTAGCTTCTGTTCTGATCAAAAGAAATAAAATAAGGTAATAAAATGAGAGTATTGCTGAGAAGCATGTGGGGGCAGAGGTTTATCAGCAGCACAAAGATTTTGGAGGACATCTGAAAGGCTGAAGATAATAGAATTCTATTTATATTAGTTTCCTAGGACTGCCTTAATAAATTTAGTCACCACATGCTTGGTGACTAAAAGCAAATTAAATGTTTGCTCTCACAGCTGTGGAGGCCAGATGTCTAAAAGCAAGGTGTTGGCAGGGCCATGTTCCCTCGAAACCTAGAGGACAATCCTCCTTGTCTCTTCTGGTTTCTGGTGGCTGAAGACCTCCCTTAACCTGAGTCTTCCTCACTTCCATCTCTACCCTCATCTCCACATGATTTTCTTCCCACTGCATTGGTGTCCCAAACCTCCCCCTCCTTTCTCACAGGAAGATACCAGTAAGCCCAGTGAGGGATTATTCCACATCCAGGAGAGTCTCATCTTGAGATATTTAACATATCTCCAAAGACCCTTTTGCCAGAGGTCACCTTCCAAAGAAAGTTAAGAATTGAATACATCTTTTTAGGGATCATTTCAACCCAGTATATTATTAAATAATAAAATAGAACAGAGGATCCAATTATTCACAACTTGCCACAAAGGAAGCAGAAATAATGAAGGTAGAAACCATTTTTTCAGGGCAAAGCCATAAGAGGCTCCAATATCCAGATGAGAGGGACACAAGTAACAACTGGAAAGGAAGTCAGGGAAATAATGGGAGTTGTGCTAATGAAGAGCTTTCCAATTCCTCTTTTTTTCTGCCCTGTTCTAATGGAAAAAAACAAACAAAATTCAATGAATATCGATGGTCCTCATTTCTGATTGTCCCATCACTGAAGACCAGAAAATAACATTCTCCTAATAAACATCCTTCCTGAGGTTAGTCTTTTGACTTGTTACCACTCTCTGACATCTTAGGGGACCCTCGGCTATCTCTTCCACTTACCCAGCAGTTATGCTGAAAGACCTGTTTGTATAGAAAGTTCAGTAAACTGTCTGATCGGGAGATGTGCTTCCACGGCCACAGTAGAAACAAAATCTCATAGAAACTGTGGTCCTTGACCTGGTCCATATATATGAATATGAAGAGAGAACAAAGGGCCACCACTAACATGAAGAAAAGCCAACACCATGGAAGAGAAAGGTCAGGACTTTTCTGATAATTCAAATCAATTTGGATAATGTGTGATCCTCAGGTAACACTTAATATTTGTTAGGCAATGAACAAAACTCTTCAAATTCAAATCAAGTGGGCAAATTTTGAAAACAACCAAATAACTATTTTACAGAAAGCTACTAGGAATCACTCTTTCAGTTTCTTCTATGGGGAAATTACATTGTTAGGACACTGAAGTGATGGAAGCCCCTAGACCAGATTCTAGTATGAACATATCGAAAGAACAACCATCTTTCAGGATTTAGATAAAAATCCTATTTTCAGAGAATGATCTGTATACAGACCTCATATGTATGTAGGCAGGGGAAGCTTGAATTAAAAGAAGTTAACACAATGAATGGGGAGTAACTATTAAGATGGAATGAAAAAGATAAAAAGTGCCCTAAGTCTTAGGGAAGTTGCCCAAGGGAAGAGAAACTTGGAAGAAGCGTCCCAGGATTTGGCTTCTGACCTTGTTGCAGAAGGGATGGTTGTAGCTTACTATGGCTGACAGGTCTTTGGTTTGCTGAGACTAAATCTACTCCATAAGCCCTAGGCAGTCAGAAAGCTCCCTCCACCGTGCAGGCAAACCCAAGCTGGTGGGCGGTGTATGAAAGCAACTGGCCACAGGTGCTGACAGGAACAGTGGGCACTGTCCATACTGGGAAGGCTGGAGGAAGCTATCAGCCTAGGCTGTAGGTGCAAGGTAACTGAAGGACCCCAAATTGTGGAGACCTGGCTGGAGCAGAGCCTCACAAGTAGTGCTATCACTGGCAGTGCTGACCTAGGGAGTTGCAGCTGGAAGCAGCCAAGAGGAGGCCTCTTCCTCCTGCAGTGGCCCTCTATCGCCCTCTACTGAGAAATGTTAGCATCGTCCTCCCTGGTGAGGGAAAGGCTTAAAGTTGTTGAACATGCAGTATATCACACAGCAACTATGAAAGAATGAACTTAAAGTTGAGGCAAATGATGACTGCAACACAGTCTAAGAAATCATATGGAAAACTAACCATTATTGAAAACCAGCTACTTTCTTGTCACTGGGGTAGTACAATAAAGTACATTATTAAATGTTCCACATTACACCTTTTTTCAAAATTTTCTCCTCATTGGAATATGAATTTGACAATTAATACTTTAGGACCAGATAGTCTCAAGACAGTTTATAGTTGTTACTTGTTATAGTACTACTGTAATTTTTTTAAATTAGGTACTATTATTTTGCATAGCTGAGGAAGCGGACACCCATACTTTGACTTTTAACTATGGATCTCAAGTCTTACAAACTTGAACTCTGGGCAAGGGATTACTATTGGCAGAATTGGCCATATCCAAGTCTATTGATTATTTTTATTTAGAGTAATGGAAATTACCTTAAAATAACTAGTTGTGTTTTACCAGTTCAAAGGGATCACTACCTATATATCTAATTCTTCTAGAATAGATTATTATTACACTTTTACTTTTGGGTAGAGATACAAAGATAAAATCTGTAATGCCCCAGGAAGAATAGTTAGCTTTTTGTTACTGCTGTTGTTGATATTTTATGAGCACATCTTTCTTTCAATTAAAGAGAAAATAAACAATCATGGACTTAGATTGGGCTTAGAAGGCTTTTTGTGTCATCCACTGAGAGAATAATATCTAATATATTGAAAAAAAACATCTTAGGGGACATGTTAATGTAATATGGAGTACTTCTTTTTCCTTTATACCTAAAGGGATGTTAGAACTTAAATATTAGCACTGAGCAGGGTAATGACTGCAAGAAACAATTATTTCCCCCACAAGAACACCTTCTTCCACATATTGAACCCAACCACATATAATAGTGTGTGCTTCATGGCACTACTGGCCCTGATCCGTTCAACACGGAGTCACCATAGCAGCGTCCAGCTTCCTCTAGGGGAACAGAGAACAGTGGGAACTACTCACGGGAGATGACAAAGCAAAACTTCACTCACCCAAAGGTGATGCCCTTAAAAAGGACAACACTGCTGGAATCTCAAAAAGCTTCCTGACCAAGAAATTCTTCTGTCTTGTGAAACGCAGCTTTCTTTAGCATAGTAATTACAGTATGAAAATGGAGTGATGACAATGGTTCTACTGTTTAGTTACTTCAACAAGTACTTTCGTTAAGTAACAGTGAAGAGCAGACTGTAAGATAGTGAACAGTCTGGAGCAGACTACAACAATCAGCGTGCCCTGACCTGGCTTCCTGAAAGGGGAAGGGGTTCTGGGTCAGGGGTCCCGGCTAAAAACTGAAAACATGCCTTCTCTTGCTTTTCTGCTTCAACTTGCACACCGGTGTTCCATTTCAGCTAGTGTTGCCAAGTAGGAGGTATTGGCAAGTTAACGCCTCTGTCCCCCCTGTGGAGTTTTTTCTTTTGTTCTTCTTAGCATTTTGTTCAAACTTCTGTGTGCCTTGTTTGGGGTACTGTTGCACATTCTTAGGCATGCTGGTGAGGACTACAACACGTTTCACCCCCATTTTCTCCTGAGGTTGTGCTGTAACACTATTCTGGAGGAACTTTCTCTCTCGATATAGCTATAAATATAAAGATATCTATATAGCTATATCTATAGATATCCATATTATGTTATCTATATTCTGTATCTCTATATAGACATATATCCATAATATGTATATAAATATTATAGATATGAGATAATATATAACAAGTTTATTTTAAAATATACATTCAAGTTTATTTCAAATGTCTGCACCACAAAAATATTTTTCTTATTCAACTGTTCTAGGACAAGAAAATTATTTTCCACTACGGTATCTTAGAATCCATTATAGTTGCCTATTTTTTTTTATTTCAAGATAAAATGACTGGTATCTTCAATATTTCATCAATTTTAGTCTCAGACATTAAAGTGGCAAAATTATAATTAATCAGTAAGTTTGTTTTTTCTAGATGAAATGGATTTATATCCTAAAGTGTTTTTACACTCTGGAAATTCATAGTTTTATACCTATAACAAGAAATACTGGTAACAACATTCTGGAATATTAGTTTCCAAAACAATTTTCCATATTTAGGCTTGCAAAGACATTTCATATTTATATTTACTACATTTTTTTAAATCATGGATGTTGCATTGACTTATGATCTTATTACTTTGGAACTTTTTGTTATTTTCATTACTGAAAAGATCATGAAGTCTACTGATCTCTTAGACACATAACCCAAATTGTTCTCTTTCAGTCATTTCACTGCTATCAGCCCCAGTTTGCACAAGGAGGAAGTGTGCATAATTACTGTCTCAATATCCTTCAAGATACTGGGAGGGTAGGATTAGAATCCTGCTGTAATTTGTGACTATGAGACTGTGTTCTAACAATCTTTGAATTCTTCCAGTTTCTCACCTACTGCTCCCTTATTTTATGAAATGAATCAACTCTACCCCCCCCCCCCAAATTAAGTATGGAACTGATATCTTTGTTCTCAGGGGAATGCTTAGGACTGAGCTTGTACCCCAAATCTCTGTAGGCATAAGATGGAATAGAAATAGTGGCAACAGTCTGAGATTAGAAGCAAAAGAAAGAAAGAAAACAGGGAGTATCCATCCCCAGCTATGTGGATTTTGGTAATTTACTTACTACTCTGAGCTTCTGTTCCCACATTGGTAAAACTGAGTCATATTTGTACTCAACACTTTTTGTGCCTGTTGTGAGGATCAACTCTAGCAAAGTACAAGTGCTGGAGCGGCAAGTGGGGCCTAATTCTATCCCCTGACATCCAGACATATCAAGCAGGAGGACATGACACATGAGCAGTGCCTGGGTCTGAACGCTACGCCGAAGCAAGGGGACTTCCGGAAGGGGAGGAGCTGAGTGGCCATTTTGAGAGACTTTAATAGGGAGCAATGCCCTATGGTCTGGCTCATTTTCATCTGAGATGTACATAAGGCAGCCACCCTGCCACTCGATGGGCCATCGCCCGTGCCCATTTCCCAAGTACAGATGGGGGTGCAGACCCTGACCTCAGCCACAGCAGGCCTCTGCCACATCCTTCAACTTTACCTCCTACCAACTATCAGTAACTAGGCCTTCTCCCTCCTCTTTGTTGATTAGAATAAAGTTATTTTTTTTCCTTTTGGCTACACCAAAAACATTTTTGTTGCCATGTGTGACTGCAGGTGGCTAGACCCAGAACTGGGGAGAGAGCTTCTGACTCAGTGACAATTTTTAGGTCCTTTCCCAGTAACAAAAGGCTTTGCAAACCATAAAGGGCCACACCTTATAAAAATATTAGGAGACTTTGTAGATGATAAACTTCAATTCGGACACTTTTTTTTGAGTGTTTGCCTTGTATTGCTCTGCCATTTTACATGGGTTTTCTTCTGTATGCATTGTTTGAGCTGAATTTTACATTTTCTATACTTAAACATATCACAAAACTGCTATCATGCAGTAGCCAATTATTGAAAGATAATTGCATTGACTAAGGAAAGTATTTCTTTGAAAAGAAGAAAATGTGCTTATACTTGGATTATAAGTCAATATTTGCTAAAAGCTTTTAAGTCGAGCATTTTTAATTATATGTTACTAAAATACATTAGAAGCAAATGGAATTCTGCATACACAAGGAAACACTTTTTAACACCCAGTCAATATAACAAAAACTGATTTCAAATCACAAATGGCTTGATAGGAATTATTTCAAAGTGCTAATTTGTAATTGATGATGAGCTAGGATGATTAAGTTTTTCCAGTTTGGGAACTATTTTGAAATTAGACTGGAATTTCCTTAGAAATGATAGGAAATAGGCACTCCAAATTGTACTGAATCTTGGGACATAAAATGTGTTTTTATGATATCAATTTTTGCTTGTAATTTTACAGCTTACTCTGATTTTGCTCTTTTATGATTTTCAAATATTACCTACATCAAGCATGTATAAAACATTGTCTTTCTTTACACACATATGGTGAAAATCATTCAAGCAGATGGCAACCCACAGGCCTTGGTAACAGAGAATTGAGTGTCAACTCAGTCATTACTGAAATGGAGTCCAATTTAATAGCACAAATGAGGACAAGAATTAAATTGGAAATTGCAGGCTGAAATAGTCTGCATTTGGTCATAAAGAGATTATAAGAAGAGGAGAACACAGTGTAAAAGTGTATTTTAAGAGGAGCCTGGCTTCAGGTAGTTCTGTGCTTTATCGGTTCATAATCAAAGGAAGACAAAACCATTTTTGAAACTTTAATATGTTTTTGATTTTTTTTGAGGAGGGACCAATTTCTTGCAGATGTCAGTGGACGTAAAATTCTGTTTGTGAAAGTTAGGACTATGTGTACCAGACTTGCCGAACCAGTGCTAAGTGGGGTTTTTTGGAGGGGGTGTATATGTGTCTCAGTGACTTCTGACAATGTCCTCCTATAATGACTGTTATCAACCCATTTGCAAAGGAGACTGAGGAGGCCCCAGGACTTTTTGTAATTGTTCTGCTTCATTGTATTTTTTCTTTCAGTAAATGATCCCAAATGTCTTATGAGGATCTTATGATCATCTACTTTGAGGGAACAGCAGGGTCACTAGTTCTACAGCTAGTACATTACATAGTCAATTCAAGTAAGATGATCACAAGCAGCCCCCTAAGTGTACATGATCAAATTCATGATCAGCTTCAAACTTTGCCTTATCCTGGAACATTTTATTTGTGGCAAAAGAACACCATCAGCCTCTTCTCTTTGTAGAATAAGAATAATAATATATTTTAAATCAGTTGATGCACAGCAGTGTTAATTTCACTGGCAATGTTAACTCCCCTTTGTCATGTAACCTAACATACTCATAGTTACTACAGATGAGGAATTGGACATCTTTGGGGAAGGAGCATAATCTGTTCATCACAACCAGCAACCATAATCAGCCTGTCTAGCTAGGTCATGATAGCATCAATTATGTGATAAAAATGAAAAAATTCTTTCACCTGAAAATGTGAAGACTAGTGTAAAGATGATGTGTTTTCTGTACTGAAGTTGAAACAGACAAGCAAAATAATCTTTAAAAAGGCTTAGGGAAATGAAATTTTTATCACTGTGGGCAAGATTAAAATGATTTCTACACACTCCTTAAGGTAATTGTTATTATTTGTAAATATATGATGTGGTCAAAGACCTCATACTTTCAAGCAAAAGGCAACTAAGTAAAGTTTTAGCAACTTTTATGATAACTATCTTAGAAGATGGAACAAAGACTTCCCAAAGGTATTTTTTTTTAACTATACATCTTAAAGATCAATCATGAAGAATTTCAATGTGTCATCAAATTTTTTTTTTATATCTTAGTTTTCTGGGAAGACTGAAATAAACCACGGTGATTTAAATAGCTAAAAAGCAACATATCTTTTAGAAAGCAAAGACTGAGTTAAGCTGAATCAATTTGACAAATATGGTAATCTTTGAGTAATGATATATTTATATATACCATATATAATGGAATATGGTAATCTTACACATTTATATTTTTGGTTTAGTGATATTTAGTTTTTTTCTAATTTTGACTTTTCTGATTTGGAATGGGAGGATGTAATCAAAAATGCCATACAACTGAAGAAAAAGGTCTTCCTTTGTAGGTTTTGGGGTTAAGTACTTTGGAATATTTCTGGAGTTTTATTTACTGTTATCCCCGAAAACAAAACTACCACTGTAGGCAGGTTACCATGAAAAACAAGGAAAAGCTGAAATGTGTTCAAGTATAATTCCATTTGTTTGCTAATGATGCCAGACTGACTTTAAATGCATTAGCCTCTTCCAGGGCTATGATCAATACTTTTCAAACTTTCAGCTCTCTTGGGTCCCTTAAAACCCATGAGCCATGATGTAATCGATTGGCAGCATCAGCTCATTTTCAATATTTCGCCATTCAATAGCCTGGCCTGTATCCTTGATTCCTTTAGCTTCAAAATAATCAAAAGTGGATTTGAGAAATTAGGTACAACATTCTTTTAAATCATATTCTCTATGCCTCTAAATATTCTGATTTTAGCTCACGTAGATGGGGGAAGGGAGATTTCTATGTTGATAACAATTGTGAGCATAGAATCACCTTCCTGCTCATCTGTTACTAAATTATGCCTGGAAAATCCATTTTTCTTTAGTCAGTAGGAATTGTAGTTGACTGAGGTTGTTCAAATCTTTCGTATGGCCTCTATTTAATAGATAACAAGACTAAATGATAACGTGTCTCACTCCAGCAGCTGTGTTTCATTTAACTTCCTTTATTTCTTTATTTATGATACTCTTTAGTCAGTTTGTGTTTGTTACTGTGATTATATATTTAAGTTATTAAATGACTCTAAGTAGAAATAACTTTGACTTACTAGAAAGAAACTATTGACTACTTTGGAAAGTCTATTAAAGTTTCATCATTAAAAAGCTTATGTCATCTTAGTGATATAGAGACATTTCAAAATAAAAGGGTCAACTCTATATCCAGATTTCTTTAAAGTAATCTACAACAAACAAACAGAACTTGAGAGTAAGATTTATATTGTTTGTATAAGAAAAATGAAGTGAATCTCCAATTAGCAGAATGATTATTTTTAAAAAGGAGCTTAGTTTTATCAAATTTGGCAAATGAATGTGCATTTCTACATATTTAATTGAAATAAAATGTATTATGAGTTTTTGCAACTCTGCATTAACCAATTTTTTTTTCAATTAACTGACAAATTCTTGGTGATAGTTTGTGAGATAAGAAGATTTCACAAAAAGTTACTAACCCGTTTTTCAAATGACCACTGTAAACACAAAGCATGAAGCCTGGTGTCTTTTTATGATCTGGAACAAAGTTCTTAACTACTGACCTATTCCTAAAGATTAAATTTAGAATTCCAATATTAGAGATCAAATAAGCAAAAATAAGTGAAAATGCTAGGCAGAGAGTAGTCACTAAATAAATGTTTCCCTATCTTTAATTGGGTTTGTGGATAATCTTTTATTTATTTTTAAAAGATTTATTTATTTACACATATAAGAGACAGGGTATAGGCCAGAAGTGCAGGATGTGAGAGGATTCACCAGAAACAGAGTGGTGAACAGAACTGGTGGATCTACTGAAATACACTGCTGAGGGGAGAAGCAGGTGAGACAGGAGAGGTCTGCCACACCATGTGGGTCACCACCCTGGCTGGGGACTGAACTCATGCTTCAGTGGCTGCAGATAGTTTCATAGTGCTATGACTTAACCCCTTGTGCCACCAAGGAGGTAATCTGTTTTAGAATACTAATCTATTTTAGAATATAAATGTAGAACTGCAATCATTTTTCAGGAACTATTTTCTCTTAAACTTTTTTTTATACAAATCTTAATTTTACAGATAAATTTCCGCTTTAATCTTTGAATATTTAATAAGTATTACACACTGTTTTGAGTCTTAAAAATAGTTACATTTATATCTTATTAAAGAATTCTGCATTTTTTGCTTAAATATGAAAATAAGATTGATATAAGAAGTTTCATAGCTTTTGTAACTGGGTATTTAGTGCAATTCTCCTTTTGGATTTCCTAGTATAAACATCTGATTTTTTTCTAAAATTTCTTTTTTTAAAATTTTTTAAAAACTTTTTTAAAAAAAAATTATTTATTTATGCATACAAGAACTGGGGTATAGGCCAGAGGTATGGGGAGGGGGTGTGTGTGAGAGAATCCACCAGACAGAGCGAGGAACAGAAAAGGCAGATCTACTGAAACACACTACTGAGGGGAGCCGCAGGCGAGGCAGGAGAGGTATGCCTACACCATGTGGGTCACCTCCCTGGCCAGTGGCCGGGACCCAACTCGTGATACAGTGGCTGAAGTTTGCTTCATAGTGCGTTGCTTAACCCACTGTGCCGCCAGTGAGGGCCCTCTAAAATTTCTGATTATGATGAAGAAAGAAAGTTTTACTTAGGTTTTAACCAATTTGAGCGGAAACAAATTAACCTCAAAATAATAGTGTTGACCATACTGCATTAAAGAATAGCCCAACAGACATGAATTTATTTAATATCTGAATTTCACTCACTACTGAGTAAGAAGTAATAGAAAGTTATAAATGCATAATTTCAGTATCTAGGGTACTGCTGACTAAGATAGGCTTTCTGCAGAAAAGCATTCAAGGCTAGAATAGTTGCTTTTCATTTACCCCCCAAAAATGTGATTATTATTCTTGAGTGACCATTGGAACAACTAGCACCTAAAAAACAGCTTTCTGCTTGTATGTTTGAAGTATATCTTATATGAGACTTTTTTTTAATAAAAGGTGTGAAATTATTTCTCCCTATTACTTGGCAGTGACATGATAAAATCCAAGACTTTTTTCTATGAGTTTGGATGTATCGCAACCCCTCTTATCACCATTTATTTATAATAAAGTAAATAGTAGTCGGGTATGATAGAAAATTGATGAATAATTGCATGTGTATGAAAAAGATCATCCAAAACTTTTCTCCTTCTAGATAAATTTTTAGATCCATAAGACATATATCACATTAGTGAATGAAAGATAAAGGAAGACTATAAACTCTAATTAAATAACCTATAAATGGTAATATCAGGGAAAAACTTCTATTACCATAATCAATAAAACACAGCAGTAGATAACATAATAAAGAACTTAACCCTACTTACCATGTCAGACTGAATCCTACGTTCTGAACTAAAATAAGGTCTAATATATGATATCATGCTTCCTACCTTTTGATTAAATGTCCATTTTGCTAATAGTAATTCATTCAGACTAATATATATTATTAAATATTTGGGTTTTAAAATAGTTTGGTGAGTCTAGCCTATTTTGTATTTTCTTAGTACAATACAAAGAGATAATACATTAATCAAATTCTTTTCAGCATAAAATGTACTTGATTCAAGTTAAAATTAAACAGAAAGCTGCAGTTAAGTAAAAATCAAAATTCAGATAAAAGTAATTGATATTTGCTAGTTCTTTTTATATTTAGTCATCAGTTATTTTTCTATAAAAATGCTAGATAAAATGCTTGGATTGAAATTTAAAAATAATTTTAATAGACTTTTTAGGGAGGGGCCACTGTTTTGTAAACAATGTTATGTAAAATAAGATCCTCTTTAAATTTTACATAAGAATATGAAAGTAATAGTTCTGAAAAGCTAAGATACAGCCTCCCTGGTGGCACAAGGAGTTAAGCACCTTACAAGCATCTGAAGCCATAGCAGCATGAGTTCAATCCCTGGCCAGGGAGCTGACCCACATGAAACAGCAGACCTCTCCTGTCTCCCCGCTGCTCCCCTCAGCAGTGCATTTCAGTAGGTCTGTCTGTTCTGCTCCCCACTCTGTCTCTGGTGAATCCTCTCACCCACTGCACCTCTGGCCCATACCCAGTTCTTGTATGCATAAATAAATCTTTTCTTAAAAAAACTAAGATAGATTATAGACTCTGTAGGTGAATTACAGAAAGGAACAGAAAATAAACAGATCCAGTCTTCTGCTAGTATTTTTATGAGTTATGTGCTAAGACTTAAGTTTAAAGCAGTTTTAGAAAATGACACGATTGGTATCTATCTTCCCATCATCAGATTGGGGTGAGCAAATTTGATATTTAGAGATCTTTTGTTTTTCCAGGGCAGACCAGTATTATTGAATTACATCAGCAGAGTGTCTCCTATTTTGACATATCTTTTCCTTTGTCACATTCTACTGTGTAAGGGTAAACAATACGAGCGGTAAACAGTGGACCATTTAGTCATATCACTTGATCTCACATAGCAACATCTTCAGACCATTGTTTAAGCAATCTCTCCTAGTATATAAACATCGTGGTTTTTAAGTACAGTGCTACTTTCAGTACTGCCAAAGTCCAAAGAAGATAGTTACAGCGTTCAATAGAGCTTCATCCATTTTTATAAAACCTGAGAACAGTTATTCTTTTGGACCAGAATCTAGCTTTTACTGATGGTGAAGCAAAGATATTTTTTTCCATATGAAGATATAAAGCGTAAAGGAAGCATAATATATCTGGATGTCTCTTATTCTATTTAAGGATGCAAAAGTTTTCTGGAGGCAAAAATGCAGAGAATTTTATAGTTTGGAGAGACAAGGAGAACCACAACTCTGCCTCATACTGCAGGAAATGGTAGAAAGAGGATTATTTGCCACCTGAGACCCTTTAGTTCCTCCTTTCCCATTCAGAAGCAGGGCTGGTGTGTGTGAGCTGAACATGCGCCTAACAAACCGTTAGTGGACAGAATAGAGTAACAGAACACAAACTCCCTGCCTCAGTGCTATAGGCTGGAGGAATGTTGCATGGAGGTAGCCAGTTCGCTGGAAGAGGAACTTGGGAATTTTACTCTCAAGAGTTTTCTAGGGTTTAGGGAGTTGCTGTGGCCAGAGAGAAAGTTCTAGAAGAGAGCTATGAACATATGAGAAGGACTTTTAGTGAGTCATGCTGTGTTCTGTTTTTGGATCTTATTTTACATGTTCTTTGAAGGCATGAGTGAAAAATTAGTTTCTGAATTCATGATGGGGCACTACAACTGCTTTTTAAATCTTGTAACACATCAGGAACTAAATCAAGTGAATCTGTAAGATCAACAGATTATAATCACAAAAAGAGGAAAGATGGGATACTTGTTGGCCACTAACAGGAATTAGGACAAAGCCATTTATCCAGAGCATGCTTCCTTCCTTTCTCATCATTCCAACTCCATCTCCTTCTGAAGCTCATGTGCAAAGCAGAGGCTGATTTGCCAAGATCTATAAAAGCTGCCCCTGCCACAAAAATCATCTCCTCTAACCTTGCTCTGATAATAAAATAGTACAAGATGGCCTTTCTAATAGGATAACTACTAAAATAATTTGTAGAGAGAGGAGGGATGGTGGGTTGTTATTGATGACAATATTACATAGTTTTAGATTTTAAAGAACCCTAGCTATTTATGTTAATTGATGACTATGAGGCATATACAGAAAGGGAGAAGAGCTCTTTATATTGTGTTTACTATGTGTTCACACCATACTAACTTTATCACTCAGATTCACTCACTCATCTTTCACAGTATCACCATAAGATTGGCCTGTTGATCATTTTCATTTTAAATATAGAGGAACTGAGGCATTTTTGAGCATTTTTGTCACTTGTTCAATTTCACCTTTTGTAAATGGGAAAAACAGGATTCTGATATCATAGACCATATGCTCAAGTATCACCTATATTGCTTTATTGACTCAAATTAACAAAATTTGTGATTAAAATTCCCATTAGATGTTCTTCAAACTTACATAATCCTGGCAATTAATCTAACATTTGTATGTAAATAAGTACAATATAATTTGTTGAAAAGATGCAATTGCCGTAAGTAGGGTTATTAGATGCTATATACCACATTACTACTTTACTGGATGCGGATGTTATTTGGCTAGTGCAATGGATAACTAGCCGAGGTCAGGTCATAAAAGCAATATTCTCTCCAGGATTGTGATCCAAATTGTAAGGATTTAACTGTATAGTCTGTGTTTTACCTGAAATGTACTTGGGAGATTTGGAGTCATACTTTGAAATAAATTTCTTTGTTATAACAAATCTATATACAACTTATTTTCTATCTTGAACATCTGTACTCAGTCAAAAAATTCAGTCTTTCTTTTCTTAATGCTCACTATCAAATGAACAGCACTTCCTAGCAGCGGGAAGGCTCCTTTTCAGTAACTTTGTACAGAGATAGCTCCTGATCTGGATTTTTCTAGCTTCCGCCTAGCATGGACTCTCATCTCTAAGTGTGCTTTTCTCCCTAGCTATGGGTGATACAGGAGCCAGTTCTATTCCAGATGCACCATTAGCACATTTCACATCCCCTTTATGACTACCACCTACCCACATGACAGCCATCTTAAACCTTAGCCATTTCTGCTAAGCCTGATCAATCCAGGAAACTTCTGGTCTCCCTGCCTGTTAGAAAGGGTGGGCTCTGGGGCAGAGGCCATTTGAGGAGCACTGGCAAAAGTCATTTTGGGGGTTATCGACAGAATTTAGGGCAAGACCCATGAACTTCAAAAGAAATGAAGTACTCTTTCATGTTCATCAATCTTTAGCTAACATTAATTATTTTCCTCGACCCTTACCGGGGAGCACAGACCACAATTCCTTTTCCCAGCACCCATGACACTGTCACTCGTAGACATCAGGCATTTTCATGACCACAGTTATAACGATCACAAAATATCATACACACAGATCACTGTTGTGCAGTTGAAATAGCTCTTAAACTCATTAATAGATTATGTTACTTAATGGGTTAAGAAATAAGCAGCACAGACCCTATCATCATCATTTGATATTTTGAAAACAATATTTAATAAGATTGCTCCATTTTATAATTCTATTTAATTTATGCACCTAAAATGACTTTTCTGGGGAACAGAAAAAAAAAATGGGTTAAGAATCTCTGCTATAGAATGATACCCTAGGAGAAAACAGAATAAAAAGCAAATTGGGGCTTTCTCTGCCCTCATTGTGGAAGCTCATGCTAAAATCCTGGTAACAGCCAGAGACAAGAGAGAAAGTGGGGGTAATGCCAGTGAGGCTGTCTAGATGAGAACAGCTGCGCCTGGTGTAGCCGCCTTTGCATCTAGACTTTGGATTTATTTTCATTAAATCTAAGGACACTCCACTCTCATTAGAGACAGAGCGCTGGCGTGATGGTCCCCAGCAGACACCAGGAGCAGTACGCTGTGTGGGTCTCTGGGGGGTTAAGCCACACAGTGAGGATGGACCTTGATCTCTCCGCTGATGGGAAGAACTGCCCATAGTCCAGTGCTGGAAACACCTAAGGGGTGGAGAGCTGAGACAAGGAAATTATCTGGGTCACTCCCAGAAGACTGGTCATGGCTAAAAAATGATCAGCGTGGGACTCCCTGGTGGCGCAGTGGGTTGAGAGCTGCACTGTGAAGCTTCTGCAGCCACTGCCGTGCGAGTTCGATCCCAGGCCAGCGAGGGGACCCACGTGGCACAGCAGACCTCTCCTGGCTTGCCCGCTGCTCCCCTCAGCAGTGTGCTTTAGTTGATCTGCCTGTTCTGTGGCCCACCCTGTCTCTGGTGAATCCTCTCACTTCCCTCGACTCTGGACGGTGCCCCAGCTCTTGTGTGCATAAATAAATAAATCTTTACAACAACAAAACTGATCAGCGTGAGCTGGAAGATTGGCCCCTGCACAGATCAGGATATTCTTTCTTGTGCCAGTGAAAACCATTGCCTGGGAGTAAACTAGATTAGATGGAAGAGCAGCGCAGCCTAATTACGCAGAACCTTGACGTTTAATGTGTGCCAGAGTAATGCTGAGAACCAAGAAATAAAAGAACAAACTATTGTCTTGTAACTAATCAAAGGGGGAGGGGCAGTTTTTCGCTAGGGACTCTTGAGCACGGAATAAGAGGCCTCGTGCCCCTGGGGCCTGCTTTTCCTAAACTATTTTGTGTCTGTCATTTCTTTATTTCCTGATTCACTCGTTGCCTCTCCTCTGCCCCGTTTACTGGAGCTGTCCGGCAGTCTAGTAGGGAGAAAACCCAATGGACCGGGACACCATTACTGCAACGTGGCTTCTGAGGTTTGCCCCCTGCTGTCCATGCCTGAAAAACACTTTCTAGAAATCCGATGTGTTGGAAGGGACTCCACCGCCCGTTTACAGCGCCCGATCTCCTGAAACGTGTTTGGTATACTGTGGCCTGCCTGTGGTGGACTTATGGTAATATTTGGACATCTGTTGGATCTTTTATCTATTAAGTAATAATACTGACCTATACAGAATATGCTTCAAGAGTCAGTAACAGCTTTTCCTTTTCCTTTTTTTGTTTTATGCCTTTATCATGGTGTCAAGGATATAGGAGATTCACTTGCCACACTTAGTATATAACAGCCATATGCATCCCAAAATACTGTTTTCATAGACATTCAGGTTTTAATGCAACTGTTTTTTTTTTATAAGGTGTGTATACAACAAACAACTGTGGTTGAGAAAGCTGCTATATTGAGTCACAAATAATCAAGCCCTCAATTTTATTAATGATGTTAATGATTTAATAACCTAAAGTGACAGTTTATATTTCATGCACTCATGCATTTTGGTGTGCCTTTTGTGAAAAGCTACAAAACACTAACTAATTCTATGATAGAAATGCTAAATTCTTTTTGTATTATAAAATGTATTAAGTATAAAGAACCAGAGCACAGAAGCAATCATTGCAATTTGCTTAATGAATCTATACTCTAGATATAGAACAGTAAAAAAACAAAAACAAAGCAACCTATAAATACAGCTTCTCTACATAAAATAATGATACTCACCACCTTTGCTAAAGTTCTGTGAGCTCAGCCTACTAAAAATCATGATGCCCAATCTCTGAAAGGACAGAATATTTTATCTTTCATCAAACATCGCCATTGTTTTTGCTAGCCCCATTCTCATTTTTCAGACATCAGTTTTACTGATGAAAATAAATCTGCCTGTGATACCTTGAATCCTATCTTTTAACTCTCTTGAATCCCAAGTGGCCCATATTACCACTTCTCATCTTATCTAGATATTGAATGTAATTTTATTCCTCCAACAGTTTTCCTCAGATGTTCCACTGATTAAATACCAAGGAATAGTTTCTGATCTTCCCAGTCCAAAGCCAGATTGGGGAGGGAAGGGAAATCAATATTTAGTCTCTGTTCCCAGAGAACAAATAAGCAATTACAATGCCACTGATAAAAATCTCAGGAAGTCTGAGTTGCAGATTTTGGGTCACTTTATGCAGGCTTACCAGAGGAAGTAATTCCTGAATTGATTCAAAATTACTAGTGGAAGTTAGCCATTCAGAGATGGTGACTTAACCATCTGTTTAAGTTGTACTCTACATGGTGCCTAGTTCAGACACACAGTAGGTGCTTGATAAATATTGGGTTGATTGAAGAATATAGGGAGCAAAGAGTTGCTAGCAAATGAAAATGACTATCTGGATTTGTATATGGTTTGTAATTGATGAAATTCAGAAATGGGTTTGAAAATATATTGGGGGGCCACACAAATGCCTTTTCTGCAGTGCTAGGAGTTTACATTTTAAGAGAATTAAATTGTAATCCCAGGAAAGAGGTCAGACTTAGTTTACTTGGATATCTTTTAAAAGTTTTCTGTGATCACATTTCTCCCATTTTCTTGCTAAAATGTCAACGCAAAATTTAAGAAATCAAATTTTAACGACATCAAAATTCTAAGAGAGTAAATCTATTTTTCAGAATCTGCAAGAAATTTCTACTCAGATTCATGGAGTTTAATTGAGAGAAGTGAGTGATGGTTTATTCATAACTTGTGATATGACCAAAATATGCAAATTTCAGAAATCAAAAAAGGGTTGGAAATCATCATATTCCTCTGCCTCCCCACAGCTCTGTAGATGACTATTATTTCCAAATAGCAAATGTGTATAAAAGGTGTTGGTCCCTTTTATACTCAAGAGCCAAACTTAAGAATTAACCCAAACAGATATCCTTATACTCTTTCTATGACAAATGTTGTTGAGTTCACGATATTATCTTTTGTCTCTCTCTCTGCTCTCTAATAGTAATAAACAATGCAAAGAGATGGCACTAAAAATAATTAGACTACATAGACTATCTCAGTACATTGAAAAAAAAACCTCAGTTGTACCTGTAATATTTCAGACCACAGTACAATACGATTAGACATTACTTACACATTTTTAAGAAAACAAAGACACAGAACAAAATTAAATGCATATTTAATTTTTTCTCTGGGTGGAAAATGCCTAAGAATTTAATCCTAAAAGGCAAGGAAAAATTGACAAAGCAGATCACATTAAAAAAAAAAATTAGGTTGGACATTTCTCTTTGCCTCCTTGCAGGGTTTATTTACTGTCCTGAACACTTTTCAAGGAATATTGACACTAGTGTTGAACCAGATCTTTGGTAACCTTCCTGAAGACTGAACCTGTGATCGTAGGTCTGCACCCTTCTGCCTGTTATATGCTGGGTATCAATAAGGATTTCTTTAATGACTTTTTTGAAAATCACAGTCTATAAAAAAGCAGCAAATGTAAAAAGATTCCCAAGTCAACAAGAAAATATGAATCCTAGTAGAAAAATGTTTAAATAGACAAAGAAGTAGAAAAAGCCCACACTATTCAAATGTGTGAAGTTGTTAATAAAATACTTAGTCTCACATTAAGTGAAAATTAAATACATAATACAAATTTCGCCAAGCTGTTTGCCAAACTGATATGCATGCTGTTATGTAGGGGGATGGTGCGAATGACGATTTATTATAATCTGCCTAGAGTCACTGTAAAAAGTTCAAGCAGGAGATATAGTACCATATTTTCAAAACCAACCAACCAACCAAAACAAGGGTCATGGTCTTTAAAACTGCAGTTCACTATTATCTCCACATAGACAATGTGTAGGAAATAAAAGGGGAATAAAAAAATTACACATACATGGATGGAATCAAATAAGATTACTGGAAATAACCAATCCACCCACATACTAAAACTATGACTCATGTTATTCTATATGTTCTTCATTGCAGGAGATGCTTGTGCTTGAAATGTATTTCCTACTTGCTGATGTTACATACTTATACTCTCCATATTCTTGAATCTGCTGTCATAATTATTCTGGCAGTTTGAAATACAGTCAAGGATTTAACCCAGGTAGCAGATGTATTTTTGTTAATGTATGCATTATATTTATTCATATATTGTATTAATATATGAATACTCCCTTATGTGTTCATGTTTTATTTCATGTATGCTTTAATTACACAAATGTGAATTTATATCTCCCTGGTTTTTAAACTTGAAAATTAAAAAAAAATTACATATGTTCAACTTTATGTAAATAATTATAAAGTGTTATTTAATTACATACTTATAAGCAGAGTATATATTCAGTGCTAATGTCTGTCCTTCATTTCTGAATTTTTATTGGAAATCTGTTAAGTTTCTGCTGCATATATTCATAAGATTATTTTTTTATTTGAAAATGTGCTTAAAATTACATTTAAAAAGAGAATAGATGCTTGACTTTTACTTAATGCTTTTTAAAAATCTTTTGAGATGCTCAATTGATGATTATTTTTGAGAGTTTTAATTAAATATTTTCTAAATTAATCATTGCTTACTTTCCTGGAGTAAATCCTACCTGATCAGGATATTTTACTATAGCAAGGAACTAATGGTGATATGATAGAATTTTATTTGATTTTACACCTCTGTTCACAAGTCAGCATTTGGTAGCAGTCAGACAGGTGAACTGGTAAGTGAAAAAGACAATATATGCACACCTTGTTTGTGTTTCTTTTGCTAAAGTCCCAGTCTGCAAGTTTTTTTGGCTAAGTCTTTTTTTCCCCCAGTGTTCTACTACCTTGTTTAAAACAACAGAAATGGGGAATAGCAATTTACAGCTAATGAATACACTATTTCTTTTTAGAATTAAATGTTCTAAAACTAGATTATAAAGACATTTGTACAACTGTGTAAACATTGCTGAAAACCACAGAATTGTTCACTTTAAATGTGAACTTTATGGTATACTAATTACATCTCAATATTACTGTAAAAAAATATAACCCAAGTGTACCCAACTCATAGATTTAACCAACCAGATAATTTTCCTCCAGTGATTTCCCCATCAGATTTTCAAAATAATTTGTACAAAATTGTACTTAATATTTCATATACTTGTTTCTCTGTAGTAGTGTCTTATCTCCTTCCTAATAGCAATACTGACTCATTTTCTGTTTTGTTTACATTAAAAATATTTAATCATCTTTTTAAGTAAATTTTTTTGAAGTCCATCTTAGGTAGGTTTCTATTTTACTTTTTCCTTATTTTTAATTTTTCAATTATGCTGAAGTGGTCTGTTATTTATCTAGCTTCTTGCTGAAATCTCTGTGTATAGAAAGAAGTGAAAAGAAACAGATCAAAAGTATGGTGTAGTTGATTTATTGGTTATAGTAATTTTTATCATTAGCTTTTCTGTTATTTAGAATCAGCATGCTTCCCTGCAATAATAATATAAAAAAGAGGCATTATCTTTGGAGAAATCACTCATGAAAACAGGAAAATTTGTTGGTAAGAATATATAGTAGGATGTTTCATAGGTAACTTTCAAAGCTTTTTGTGACATGGCTTTACGTAAATGTGTTGAAAATGTAATTTTCCTATTTTTAATTATCAAATAATATATGTAAAATATGTCCTTTTACTCTGCCCCACATTGAACCATGACTGCTAGGACATATTATTGCCTCTCTTCTATAATGTTTATTTATGCGTAAATACATAAATTACGTCTTTTGCAATCAGAGTAAGATCTATGAAAGTTTTTTTTTAAATTGATTAGAACTGCATTTACTTCTGAGAAGGATTCAAGCATATTGTCAAATACCATCCTTATAAAAGTGTGACCTCATTAAATAGAAGGCATGAGGTTGTGTGTGTTGGGGGGAACTGTTAAAATTTTAATTGAAGAATTTCTGTGAAGCTGGAGAGGAGAAACACTCATGCTGTGGCCCAAATAGATTTCCTTTTTTTTTTTTTTTTAAAAGTTGAAAAAAAATCAAAGAATTTGAAAGGCACACCATTCAAGATGCTGGGTTGTGGTCATGTCACAAGAGCAATTTTTCTTGGGAAGATGAATGGATGTTGCAGTTTGAATGTGTGATTTATCTGCCAGATGGTTCCTTTGCTCAGCCTTCATCCTGGATCCATTTGCTACATCTACCTGCTAGAGTCTGCAGACTCACAAACTGAGGGTGGTTCAAGAATGGACATTAGGGCAATGCAATTTTATTGAAAGCCAGAGTTTATATAAATTTGTATCATAATGTTCACATATCAAAGCCAAAGTGTTCTGCCACTACTCCAATATATTAAAAAAAAAAAAGAATTCGGCTGATTGATGAATCATTTGGGTGGGGACTGATTAATGTAATAGTGACACAGATGCAAGACAGGCATTATCACTGAGACCAGAGAAAACTGAGTGGTTTGGTAAGGGTTAGAGATCCCCATGATGGACTACAGATTAAAGCTAATATCATCAGACAAGTTTTTGTCTTGGTAGAAAAGTTTTCTGAAAGTTAATTTTTATAGGTTAACATATAAATGTGGAAACAAATGTTAAAATAAATGATGAGATCAGTTATGCAGTTTTTGCATTTTTACTGCCCATACTGATGACTGGATTTCTGGGTTGGGGTGACTAGTAGGAATGTAGATGTATAGTCTGGAGATCATAAGACTATTATGGACTGGAAATATCAACATGGTCTAACCATTGTCATAATGACATTAAAACAGTATTGAATGACACCATAGTGATAGATTAGCTCAGCCATGTGAGAATAATGTGGGAAGAAAGTCTGAGTGAAAAATCTTACGAAATGTAAGTCTTTGAAGCAGACACAGAGATTCTGAAATAGAAGGACAGAGAGAGTGTCAAGAAAAGTCAGGACATTGCACTGAATACAGATCAACAGTATTCTTTGCTTTAAATAGGTATGATAGCTAAAAACTGAGCAGCATTTCTTAGATTCCTAGAAGACACAATAAACTACCAGTCAAAATCCACTGGTTATGTCAGTAGAGAATGGAAAAATCACTGGGTTGAGGAACGGTATGTAAATGAAAGAAATTCATAGTTTTATTCAGAACCCCAAAGTCTTATGATACAAAATTTCTAAAACAATAACTAACATTCTGATGTTGTTAGTAAATCTGAGCTTTACCACTGGTGAAACATTTAAACTATTTCTTCCATGAATCTTTCACTTACAATTATAACTTAGTAGTTATGATTTTGTTGCCCTTTACATATGAACCCCACTCCTAGAGCTTTACAAAGTGAGAAAACGTAAGGTGCCAGCAAATCTCAAAGGCCTATTTTCTTTCATTCTTCTTTTTCGTGTGTGTCTTCTTGCCAATCTTTCTTTCATGACATCTCTGACACCATGTGTATGTTCTTAAAGCAAATGTATTTTTACTCTTCTTATTATCATAGTGCTAAATGCCTGGGTTTCAATATAGATGTCTTGAAATGGAAGTTTTTGATGGGTATCTTTTTCTATCCCGAAACATATTTTAATATTTTCAAGAGTGTTTTGTGGGCTATTTGTTGCACAAGTTTATCAGAGTTCCAAACAAAATTATAGTTCAGAAGTTTAGGAAATGCTGTATTCTTGGAGATTTTAAATGTATATTAGCATAATAAAATCTGTGAGAAGTCCTAAACAATTTAATATTTTAAATTAATGCATGTTAGTAACTCATACAACTAGTTGGAAAATGATAAACCTTAACACCTACAATTCTTTTTAGTTTGTCCTTCAGACAAAGTCTCGAGACATTTACTTGAATTACTGTCTCTCACCAACTGCTCTACATTTTGATTAATTTTGTATTTCCAGAGGGTTTTATAGTTCCCTATTTGTTTGTTCTTCTCACATTATTCTCACACAGACAGTATATATTCTTACACCTCCCATCTCCTACTGTTTCTCAATACTAAATGAGTTTAGCATCTAAATTTCATCTCAAGAGCCCTTATGTTTCACCCCAGTGAAGAAATTTTCATGCTCTGCCGTAGCAAATATAAATCAAAATCAGAACAGATTGCTTTTTCATGTCTTTACACTAATCTTTTGTTTTAATAGTTCTTTCAGTTGATGCTGTATCCCTATGTTCAAGCAAAATATGGCCGTTCTCTGTTCTTACAAGTAAATGATTTGGAAAAAAAATTTGGTTGCTAAATACCTCAAATTTTGCATTTATTGCACATGTTGTGATTTACCTTATCTTTGAAGTTTCTGTTTAACCAATTTTGATTTTTAAAGAACTAAGAAGTTTTCTTAGATCACAATCTTTATGTTTTTTTCTTTTTTGCCTGCCTGTGATAACAGTGCCTGTAATAAGGGGGAGACACAAAATCTTAACCTACTATATTTTGAGTAGCACCGTATACTTCAGTTTTTAAAAATATTTTGATTCAGAAAGCAAATAAATCTTTGTTTCAGAATGTAAAGAATACTAGAATTGATATTCTTTCCCTCCCCACCCCCTGTATGTATTGAATGGCTGGGCCGGGGAACAGAACGGTGAATATAACAATACTAATGATTAACACAGAATCAAAATTATACTGTCATTACCACTTTCTGAACATACTGTATTTAACATTAGCATTAAAGCTCTACTTGATTATTCTCTAAAAGTAGATATGAGGGAAATCTGACTCATATTGTCATGATATAATTGTCAACATTATCTAGCTGATCTTAACATATATGACAAAAACTAAAGCTAAACGAGAATGGACGTGTATCTCTTCCCTCTCACATATTTAAATATTGCCAAGATGATACTCTTCTGATTCATACTGTTATTGCTGCTGATAATGATATATGTTGATTGATATATTCTTTTAACGATTCAGAAGGAAAGTAAGCAAGCTGCTTTTTAAAATGCATAAATCTTAAGGGGATAATGACTGTTGACAAATATATCTACTAGGTAACTTAAGACCCCATCCAAGGCCTCCCTGGTGGCGCAGTGGGTTGAGCAATGCACTATGAAGCAAACCACAACCACTGTAGCATGAGTTCGATCCCTGCCTCCAGCCAGGGAGGGGACCCAGATGGTGTAGCAGACCTCTCCTGCCTCCCCCGCTGCTGTCCTGGGCAGTGTGTTTCAGTCAGTCTGCCTGTTCTGCTCCCCACTCTGTCTCTGGTGAATCCTCTCACCTCCCGCGACTCTGGCCTGTACCCCAGCTCTTGTATGCATAAATAAATAAATCTTTAAAAAAAAAAAGACCCCATCAAGATATGAATCCCAGAGAAGTAAAATTATCACTATTTGCAGATAATATGATAATATACATAGAAAACCCTAAAGGCTCCACTTTGAAGAACAGATGATTCTAACTTAAGAGTCAGAGGGAGACATTTTGTATACTTGCACTGCAGTTAGTAGTGGTATTTTATATTACAGAAAAAAAACTCTGATAAAAGAAACGTATGCCTCTCACTTCTTATTACTACACCAAAATTTCCTATTTAGCAAAGGGACTTTTTATCATTTAAAATCAGAAAAACATAGTAAGAAAAATACCAAAATATTTTCAGATATAAAATGGAAGAATATTTTATCCTGTAATAGATTTGATTTTATCCTTCACTGTTATTGGATAATAAGATGAGCAAATGTTGTAGTTTATCACTATTTTGTAGGTTACAGCATTGCTCACTTTTGTTGAATATTCAAGCTATTTCTATACTGGGGCATGAAAGCAGTGCATACAAATACAAAGTCATTAAGTGCCAGGAAGTGGTGTGAGACTTAGTGAAAAATAATATGAACTTGAAAATGATTTGCCTTCGATCAAGGTCCCTGAACAGAGCTGAAATCTCTCTTCAAACTCATAGAGAATAAGTTTGTTGAGAAACAGACTGACTGGATTGGTTTGAATGAAAATTATTAATTTTGGTCAGAGAGCAATTTTTAAGCAACGTTTTCTCGAGAAAAAGATCATTCATAACCTACATTGTCAGAAAAATAAAGAAAGCTTTCTATCTCTGTTGGCTTGATAAAATAAGTAACTAAACCACAGAGAAATAAGCTGTACTGTAAATGGGTCCAGTTTCATGTTCTATTTTTATTGGCCTGCCATGTTGAGTGGGAAACAAATATTCATTTCTTTGTAGTATGGAACTTACTCAACAAAATCATAATTTAGTGAGGTTCCATTCACTACTTGACATATCTGACTATTTGGTAATGGAGTTTTATTTTCTTCATCTTAAAAATGACAGCATTAACATTTTAGAAACAGAAAAAGCAGGGGGAAGAAAAAGCACGGGGGTATAAGAATGCCAGCTGTTGATATTTTAGCACCTATTTTAATGCTTATATATAATTTAAAAATACTTTATCCATTTTATTATGAAATACTCCTTGATATTTTTAATATGTGTTCTCATAAATATTTCTTTCATTTCTATTAGTACAGCTTCCTCAACTATTTTCTGTTACTTTGCACATGCTTCTTTTTAAATTAATTCCTTGATTTTTATCCTTATGAGTTCTTATAATTTAGGTTCTTTTTGTTCTCATGTCTGAATATCTACTTTTTATTCAATCTGACAAATCTATATACCAGATTCTCAAAATTAGTGGTGCAGAGATCAACCTCTAACTATGCAGGGGTAGTTGGTATTAGACTTGCATATTGGCAAAAATACTGAAACTAGTATATATGACCAAAGTATTTAAAATCATAGAAATATTAAAATTATAGATTGACATTGGAAAGCACTTTCTCTATCTATGAACTGGAATATGAGACTCTATAGTTAATTTTTGCATGCATGTTTTACATTTCAGTTACTTATAAGTTCGCTCACTTCCGACATTCTATAACTTGAAGAAAAAAAATCTATATTGATAAAATACAAAACAAAACAAAATAAAGTCTAGAAATAAGAATCCCTAGAAAGGTAGCCTGGTTAAGGTATAGCAATCATGACGCATAAAAGAGGAAAAGAGAAGCAAACACAGGTGAGTTTTAACGTTGATAGATAGATATTTATATTTAAAGAAAGTCGTGTTCTGTCACTACCTTTATACATGAAAGTATGTCATGTCTTATACAAAATTAATGTTTAATAATTGCAATTTTTAGTAATTTTAAGAATGCCCATGTGTGAAATTTGACAAACACAGGAGAGGAAGTCTTGGAGATTTTCTTGCATGGCATTTATTAAAATAACATTATTGGTTTAGCATGTACAACTTAAATATGTATCAGGTTTTTGAATAATATTTTTAAACCTAAGTGAATTACTCAGTATCTGACACCATTCAGGTGAGTTTGATAACACTGATTCTACAGTTCTTACTTGGTGTATTTTTTTCTTAATTTCTTGATTTTCTTTTAAAATGATAATCCCATTTTAATCTGTTAATACATTTTATTTTGTTAGCTATTTTCCATATTCTTTACCCAGACATGAAAATTTTAGCTTGATTACAAGCAATATTTATGTTCACTAGGAATAAAATAAAAGCAAAGGTAACTTCTTTTTGGATTTTTGGGGGTTGGTCTTAACTAAAAAATATTTCACATTACCAACAAGAAATTAAGAACAGAATATAAAGATTTTTTCACAGTGAGTTTGATGCTCTGTAGCTTGGAGGCAAGTTTAAGTGCTAAATTGCTATATTGATTACAGAGAAGACTGGATGTTCAAATGTTCAATGTCTGAAGC
The DNA here is from genome assembly GCA_019455555.1 of Galemys pyrenaicus. Taxonomy (NCBI): domain Eukaryota; kingdom Metazoa; phylum Chordata; class Mammalia; order Eulipotyphla; family Talpidae; genus Galemys; species Galemys pyrenaicus. Next base: position 2,038,049 of record JAGFMF010011577.1, on the reverse strand, counting down.
TAGCCTATCTGAAACTGATTAATTTGCCTGGTCTCAGATAGGCAAGTTCCAGTGTCTAAGGACAGAATTTGTTTAAAATTCTATTATTTTATCACTGACAACTCATTTTTATAGTTTTTCTCTGGTGATACCAGTGAGTCACGGACAGAAACTTCCTTCCATGGCTGCCTCTAGTGACTAAGACACTTGAGATTATCAGGAAAAAAATACTCCAAGTGTCAGCATTGACTTCAGAGCTTATCATCAGGTCACTTTCCAGATATTTCCAGAAAATTTGGGTCATGTCATTCAACCATAAAGCCTTTCCTTAGATGTAAGTTCCCCTCTGCAGCACTTGGAGAAATGAACTCCTTGACCGATGGCACGTGTATTTGTTGTTATTTTAGGCCATCTTCCTCCCTGATTTTTCCCTTCAGAAAGCAAAGCACAATTCATTTTCACTCACACCGACATTTCCCTTTCAATCTAAATGTTCTCCTCTATTCTCATTAACAAACCATGATCATCAATCTGTTTCTCTCTGAATGTATGTCCACCAATCAACAAGCTAGGTAATCATTTGAAATGAAAAATTTCTAGGCTCAACTGAAAAAAAAAGAACACTTATTTTTTTCCTTCTCTATTCACAGGAGAAAACCTTATTATCAAACTATGATAAAACAAAATTTTAAAATTCTCTCAATGGTAAGGAAATGAAATTCCTGTTTACGTTTCAAGGTGGTGATGTCAGTTCACACAATTAACACAAACTTCCTTTTAAATGTTCATGAAATGCACCTGGTGGGGAGGGGAGGGGGAGGGTTGAGGGAAGATGGGAACACGAGGGACTGAGGTGATGGTGCACTGGTGAGATGGTGATGGGGAATACATGGGGATTACAATTAATGGCAAGTATATGTAAATTTTAAAATATTTTAATAAAACAAAAAATAAAACAAAAAAAAATAAATGTTCATGAAATGACACACACACAAAGAACTTAAAAATGACTTCTGCTTCAGTATTAGTAAATAACAATTTGTGATGTACGGCATCCACCGGACAAAAAGAGGGGAGGACCAATAGCACCCATATTAGGAACAAACACACCCCAATTGGGTTGTAAAATAGATATAAACTGAGAAAAACAAAACGAAAAGAAAACAAAATCAACTACGGGTAAGGACAACCCTATCACTTAAGAAACAGTTACATAAACATGTCTCACTTTTCCAGTCTGGCAAGAAGGCAAAATGAAGTGTGTCTTTCAAGGCTTTGTTAAATTCTTTACGACAACCCCACCGATATTTACAGATATGAACATGTTAAAACATTCTTGTAGGAAACATCAATGTGTTTTGAAGACTCCTCTGGCTCTGGAATGAACAGTTGGAATTTAGTCAGTTCCCAGGTTTTTGTAACTCCTTTCGCAGAGCAGCTTACTCTCAAATTCCACGATTAAAACGGGATGTTTTGGAAATACAAGTGAGTCTAGTAAGGGAACTAACATTCTATCTCCCCAAGCAGGTCGGGCATGGCCAGTGCTGGCCAGTAGTCAGCAGGGCCCAGTATTTGCTTAACATCTCTGCACTTTAGTACATGTTTACTACCTCAAGAATATTAGACTGGGCCTCCCTGGTGGCGCAGCCACAAAGCAAAGCAGACCTCTCCTGCCTTGCCTGCTGCTCCCCTCAGCAGTGTATTTCAGTAGCTCTACTTGCTCTGCTCCCCACTCTGTCTCTGGTGAATCCTCCCACATCCCGCAACTCTGACCCATACCCCCAGCTCTTGTATGCATTAATAAATAAATCTTAAAAAAAAAAAAAAAGAATATTGGATGACATTTAGAAATTTAAGTTTGCCAACCTAAGCTTAAAAAACAAGTCAAAGTGACATAATGCACCCTGACAACAATATCACAAATTTTGGTATGTATACAAGGAACTGGCAAATCACGTGCTTTAAATACACATATAAACTTCATTTTAAAATACATGTAAGATACATTTATAAAGGGCTGAGTTTAAAATATAAGGAAACAGTCTAAGAGCAATATATTTTTGGAAGTTGCTTCAATAACTACATTGAAAAATGCAAACAAATAACTTCTAGTCCTTACATAAAAAAGAAATAATAATAAACTATTACCGAACCTTAACGTTTGGGGTCTCCCTGGTAACACAAGGAGTTGAGCGCCGCACTGTGGGGCTTCAGCCACCACTGTAAGAATTCGGTCCCCTAGGCCAGGGAAAAGATCCACATGGTGCAGCAGACCTCTCCTGCCTCGCCTGACTGCTTTCCCCACCAGTATATTTCCGTTCATCTGCCTGTTCTGCTCCCCGCTCTATCTCTGGTGAATCCTCTCACCAACTCCCCACCCCCACCTGTACCCCAGTTCTTGTATGCATAAATAAAATCTTAAAAAAACAACAACTGGCCTCCCCTGGTGGCGCAGTGGGTTAAGCAACGCACTATGAAGCAAACCGCAGCCACTGCAGCACGAGTTCGATCCCTGCTGCCGGCCAGGGTGGGGA
>JAGFMF010011577.1:1992611-2035486 GCA_019455555.1 Galemys pyrenaicus | reverse complement strand
CCCCGCTCTCTGTGGTGAATCCTCTCACCCCCCCCACACCTCTGGCCTGTACCCCAGTGCTTGTATGCATAAATAAATAAATCTTTAAAAAAAAAAAAACAACAACTAAGGTTAGCATGCATACAATATTGTTACACTTTTTGTTATTTATTTTTTAATTTGTACATATAAGAACTAGAGTGTAGGCCAGAGGAGCAGGGGGTGAGGAGTCACCAAAGATAGAGTGGGGAGCAGATACACTGCAACACACTGCTGAGGGGAGAGCAGGTGAGACAGGAGAGGTTTGTTGTGCCGGATGAGGGTAAACTCCCTGGCCAGGAATCGAACTCAAACTGCAGTGGTTGGTGGTAAAACTTGATAGCCCTGACACTTTAACCCCTGCGCCACCAGAGAAGCTCAGCTTATTACCATTTTCTAATGGAAATAAAGGAGTCTAGACTGTCGCAGACAAACCAAGATAACGGTCACATTGTCTAATAGGAAACACAAAGAAAGCAAAATTTGGATTTCTTTTTTTATCTTCTACAGGGTAAATAAAAATAAATTGATGGAAGTGGTACTGAATTAGGGGCAAAACCATCAGTATTTTACTGACTCCAATATATCTGCAATAATATATTTGTCGAGAAAAAGGCATTCAAAGCAATAATGTAATTTGCAAAGAGTTATAAAGCAATTTCATCTTGAACACATAATTTAATTGTCTTCATAGATGCTGATGGAAGTAGCTTAGGAATTAGTCCCATGAAACTCATGAAAAACTTAAGGAAGGAAAAAATGAAAGTTCAAATCCTTGTCCAGACACTTTATCATTGGCAAAGCAGAGCTAGTATATTTAGATTTAAAAATCTCATCTGATTGCACTGTACAAAAAGGATGAGCAAGGTAAAAATACAGTTAAATTATAGTAAAAAAATAAAGTTGTCCTTAAACTAATAAAACAGAAAAAAAATCTCGCCAAATACATTTTTATCAAAAAGGTTATGAATGAGTGAAATCAGCAGTAAACATAAAGAACATAAATCAAAAAGTCTGCTCTTGCTAGAGCTCACATCACAAAAGTACAGATGGCAATGTATTGGCAACTATGCACTGTAGGTTGTAAGATCAGAGACTGCCACTGGGTTTGGGTCTTGTTACCACCAGCCTGCTGTGTGACCTTTATCCACAGATCACATGAACAGTCTAATGTCAGACTCTCATCAGTTTACTGCACATGATCAAAGCACTGATTCATAAAAACTACGGAAGCTGGACTTGTACACTAAAATTGAACAGAAACACAGGGTCAGACATATTTATTCTTTGTTGTGACTATTCTATAATAAGCATGTATTGATAGTATATTGATTTTTGATTTTCTTATCTTTTCTATTGAAATATAATATGTAAAGCATAACAATATAAAGCCCCAGAGAGAGTAATGAAGGACAACCTAAATGGGGGGATATGCATTGGGCAGGAACTGGAACAGAGTACCAGCCATGGTTTCTTGCTAAGCTGATGTGCAGTTGGATGCAACCCGACCAAGTTAGAGCAGGTGCTCTTTTTTTTGTTTTGTTTTGTTTTTAAATTTATGTTGTGAAAATTGAACAAAGTAATTTTCACTTATGAAATGTAAGGCAGCGGGGGCCTCCCTGGGGCGCAGTGGGTTAGGCAACGCACTATGAAGCAAACCACAGCCACTGCAGCACAAGTTCAATCCCTGCTGCCGGCCAGGGAGAGGACCCACATGGCGCAGCAGACCTCTCCTGCTGTGCCTGCTGCTGTTTCAGTCAGTCTGCCTGATCTGCTCCTGCTCTGTCTCTGGTGAATCCTCTCACCTCCCGTGCCTCTGGCCTGTACCCCAGCTTTTGTATGTATAAATATATAAAATCTTAAAAAAAAAAAAGAAAGAAAGAAATGTAAGGCAGTGGAATGAAACGCGTGGAGCAGACCCAAGCTTAGTCATTTGATTTCAAATAGATGAGGCACTAGAATGAAGTAGAACTAACATATGTGGTCAATGGTGTGAGGTCAATCAAACATTTCTAAGGAAAATATAAAATGTTCCTTGACCTCTCATTCCAGTGGGCAACAACTTAATGCTCGAGACTCCTACAATCCATCAACTATAAATAATTTGACAACTGAAGATAATTAACCTAAAACAGGTGATTCAAAAGAGCACTTTCAAGGAAAATATGTATTTCTATTTTCATGTAGAAAATTCCACCTGGCTCTGAACACTAAAGTAGGTAAATTAAGAAATTGACTATATATAAATAATGACCAGTTCTGATACACATCCTTCCAAGAAATAATGATTGGGCATGAGAAAATGACAGATACAGAAGATGATACACAAATGTCCTATGTAAATTAAGTGTGCATGGAGAGTTGATCTGTTGCTTAGATACTGGGACAGAATGGCCTATAAAGCAGGGAACTAAGGAAGTGAGAGAAGACAGGAGAAAATAAGGAAGGCGGGAGGGAAGGAGAAGGGGGAAGAGGTTGACAGGGAAGCATAAAGAAAGGCAAGGAAGGTAGGGTAGAAGAGGAAGTGAAGATGATGGATAAAAAGGAAGGGAAGGAGGGAAGAAGGGAGGGAAGGAAGGAAAGGAGGAAAGAAAGAGAGAGAGAGAAGAGAGGAAGAATAGATAACTCATTTTTAAACATAATGAAATGTGGTTATTTGAAACAGACTCATTTGAGAAGTTATTTGGTGACTTACGGCATAATTAAATTAGCACTAAGACTGGGAATCAAAAACAGTTTAGTTTTACTTCTAAATATGTCACCAGATGCCAGCATAATCTTACACATATATCTTCACTCATATCTTAAGCTTTTTAATTTCAAAAATTAAATATTTAGACTAGCATTCATAAGGTCCCTTTCAGCCTTAAAATTCTGTGCTTTCAAATATTTTCACAGTAGGAGACAATTTAAGAAAAATAAGAGCAACTGCAGCAATGGAGCTGTTTAGGTAAGAGCTGGATTGTGTTTTCCTAATTGCCTGGACTTCTCAAAATGTTTTCCTCGTGCACAGAGTGCCAACTTTGACTATGCAGTGAGCATCTCTTGTGCCAGCTATGAGACATGGAGATGGCTGATATACTCTTAGGAGGGTGTGAGTCTGACATTCAGTACCAAAGATGAGGCTGTTTATGATATCAGTGGGAGAGCTGTAATGTGCTAGTACACCTAGGAGACTGGCTGTAAACCTGTATTAGGCAATCAGGGAGATGATGATAAACACTACTTGAAAGAAGCTAGTGACATGAACATATTTTACCAGATGTCTGGAATACAAAAATTCAGATAAGCCTGTGCATCTGTTTAGCTCTGGCAGTAGAATTTATACTCTGGGAGTTGATCAAATCACATAAAAATCAAGACTCCTTGAAGAAGTCAGTTGTCTGCATTTACTGATCACTTGGTGCAGTGAGAGTTGCCTTTGAAATGGAAAGTCTTTACTTAAGCCACAGAGAAAGGTTGTTCTCAGGAAAATTTCAGCCACAATTTCAATTATTTTTCAGCATACTACATGTCATTCAAAGGCACATAGGTCAACTGTAGTACTAAAAAAGCTGCCCTTGAAAATAAGACTTAATTTTTTTAACTTTGAAATATACATTCAGTGATTTGCATTCAGAAGATAGTTTATAAGTTTTAGCACATTACATAAGTGGATATCATTTATTCAGACTGCTTTGGAGATGGGATTTTACTTTAATTATTTTAAGGTTTTATTTGTGTAGAAGAACTGTGATGTTGGCCAGATAGAGATTGAGAAAGGGGGTTCACCAGAGACAGAGTGGGGAGCAGAACAGCAGATCTACTGAAATACACTGCTGAGGGGAGCAGTGGGTGAGGCAGGAGAGGTTTATTGTGCCATGTGGATCAGCTCCCTTGTGATGTATCATAGTAGACCACCAGCGAGGCCGCCTGGAGAAGGGACTGTAAATGTGGTAAGGAGGTCTTAGAATACCCCTTAATTATAAGAGCAAAACAGGAACACTTAAGTTTTTTTCAGAGCTAACAATTGAAGCTTAACTTGTTGCATGTTTTCTCTAATAAATATGCACAGAGTAGATTTGGAAAATGCCAAGCGATAAAAACTTACTAAGAAACATACACACACTCACTGGCTTAATAGAGTAAAATTACTAAAATGTGGTATATTTATGTATTTGATTTGTTGATAGGCCCACAATGGAGGCGGGTTCCACATCAGCACCCCGAAGCTTAGACAAGTTCCCTCTCCCTGTCAGTATCTCCCCTGAGTTGTTTCAGTCAGTAAATCTCCAAGGCCAGGCCAATAAAGAGCCTTCTGTGTCCCAAACAAGACTGATAACATGGCCCCCGCCAAGGAGACATTTTCTATTTGTGTCTTTCTTGTTCATTTCTCTTTATCCAATAAAAGGTACTCGCCTTTTGCCTCATTTTGCTGTTCCCCAAAAGGAGACTGTTCCCATCATGAAGTGCTGATTAAAGTGTGTGTGTGTCCATTATATAGACTTTTTATCATTTTTTAACAGAGGACAGATATTTTTCTATGATTAATGCATATACAATTATGAAATTACATATGTACAGTTTTACCCTATTTCCTTAAACTTTCTATCAAGACACTGTCTAGATGATTAATCCTCAGAATCAGACTAGTAGCTACATTATATTTGTGATTTGCCATAATTGAATAATTCCATTCAGCATTTGTCATTTTAATTAATGCCTCCATGAAGCCCTTCAATACTGTTTCCATGAAGACCTTTGCTCACAAACTTTCTTTGAACCTCTGGGTCTTCCCGCAAGCTTGGCACTAGTGCAATGGCAGGACCCAATGGTGTTAGCCAGTGTATGAATCACCAGGTTGCCTGTCAACCCAGCAGGTAAGAGAAGACTAGCTCTGAATATTGTACCCTCTGCGACAAAAAGTCTGCTAATTTGGTTAAAACAATCATATTCAAACTTGCTTCCCTTTTCATAGCAGTCAGGTTACTGCTACACAGTCTTCCAGTCATGCATCCACCTATCTGTATACACAGTCAGCATTTACCAAGACTATTAACTGAACCTGCCATGGAAGATTATCTGACACAAAATGTTAAATGATGCTGCTATGTGGTATCCTGCTTGAAGAATAATAAACAGTTATATGAAAGGCTCTCAGTCAAGAATCTTGTTGAGCTTTATTAAAGATACCCAAATGCATTTAATGTTCGTGCATTTTTTACACGATAATTATAAATACTCAGGTGAGTCAGGGTATAATCTTGCTATAAAAGCATGCTTTGGCAATATACTATTAATCATATCAGGCTTTTGTATTTTTATGATATTTTTCCAAGTCTAAATTTAAATGTTTTAATTTTCAATTTAATTTACATGCATTAAATTATTATTTAATATTAAGATTTCAATATATTAACTTTTTATGTATCATGAAGACCTGTATAAGCACAAATTTGTCCTAAAATGTGAACATCATATAAAAATGGTATGCTAGTTCTTACCAAAATAGCTTAGTTTTAAGGAGAAAAATGTCAACTAACTAAATTGTTACTTAGCATCTACCTAAATCCCACTCTGTTTTGATAATTTGTAATTCTGTTACATGCTATTTCATTTTGTAATAGATGTACTTTAGAGAGAAATTGGTTTATTGGGACCTAACAGAAAGTAAAACAAGAATATTAAAAACCACTCTTGAAAATGTAATAACTAGCCACTAATGGATACTCTGGGGCTGAAATCTGCAATGAAATTAACTGTGAATCTTCATAGTTATGCATTTCCATAATTTTACAAATCTTTGGATAACCCAGACTTAGAGGTGATAAGATAAAGAGGAGAGAGATATGACCCCAAGTTTTTTGGGGGGGATCCTCTGTTATGTAATGAGTGAATTGGAGCAGGATGTAACAGTCCTATTTGATGTCCCACATAAAAGGTTTTGCATTCCTTTGTGATTTTCTAATTTAGATTGAGTCCAATACTTTGACTACACTGTTTCTCATTAATCATAGACCATTTTATTGTGCATCACTTTATCATATACTCAGATGTGTTACATCAGACAAATCTATTTGTTGTTAACTTCTTTCTGTTCCTAGAAAATAAGTTCAATGAGAATTGAGGCTTTGTCCTTTTCACTTAGACCATCACCAGTGCCCGGTTTCTTCATTTTCTCTATCTCATTTCATAGCCTGATTCATCATGCACAGTAACTAGTGGGTGAATGAAAGAGTGAACAAATGCAATGCATAAAAGATGAGTGACTCATCACTGAGAATGTGTTATTGAGGCTGACAGGATAACTCACACCTTTAAGGACAGGCATTTCCTCCAAAAGAAATTGCCACCTGCAGCATTGTATTGAGAAGTGTGTCAATTTGGAGACATTAAATGAGGATGCAGGAAACTGGACAATAGAAACTTCCTCTTATTCTGGGGCGTCAGTAATAAATTTTAATATTGAGGCTGTAGATATGGAGATAAACGGTGCACCATCTGCCCTAAAGTTAATCCTAGAGTAGGAGAAATAAACAGTCAAATAATCTCTAGAATGGATTTTGGGCAGTGTAAGACTTGACAGGTAATTTAGTGTGACAATCTTATTCAAAGTCCCACATTTCATTACATTCAAATGAAAAATGTCAAACTGTTCTCTTCTAGGCAATAGGGAATGCCAAACACATTTGTGTCTATGAGGGCAAAATGCCACGTGCCAAACAATGAATCCTTGTGCCATGAAACCAGAGTGGCAGCACCTGCCTCTGTCACTAAGAAAGAGCACCAGTGAGGGCAGAATGCCAGCCTTTGTTGACAGAGAGGTAATGAATTCCTGGAAATGGGAAGGAGGAGAAGAGACTGGGAGATGATCTTGAACTCTGCAAGTAGAGTATACACAAGAAACACTAATTCTGGAAAGAACCGTTGAGAGTGGTCTTAGTATAATGTGTACACACATTTATACAAATACTTTCAATACATAGATTTTAAAACAAAGTTATTTTCAGTTTATATAATCTATTATAAATAATCTACCCTAAAATTAGTGGTTAATTAATTCTACATTCAAACACCAAAGACAGAGTGGGGAACAGAACTGGCAGATCTACTGAAGAACACTGCTGAGGGGAGCAGCGGGTGAAACAGGAGAGGTGTCTGCTACACCATGTGGGTTAGCTCCCTGGTTGGGGGTTGGAACTCATGCTGCAGTGGCTACGGATAGCTTTGTAGTGCTGCGTCTTAACCCCTTGCACCATAAGGGAGGCCTATAAAGTTAGTCTTTTGGCAAATAGTATGACTCAGTGAAGTCCAGTCAAGAGTACACAAATTAACCACTTGTCAGGGTATAAAGATTATAAGCTTCAGAAAAGTCTGCCAAGTTTCTATATGCAGGACATGGTCTAACCAGAAGGAAGAATTTCTGCAATCATAATGGAAATCTTGATATCAACTCAATTTCTGTTCAAAGTGTGCTAAGTATTTATGTCTTTATAATCTTTGCTATGTAGTTTGGAGGTTTGCTACAGGGAAAGGTAACTACTAAAGATTTAAGTAGGAAATAACAGGGTCAACCATACTTTTGAACAGGTCACTGGAATCTATATGGAGTTTCCCAGAAGACATTCAGAGGAAGATAATCAGTTATATGGATCATTTATCAATCTTGATAAGGAGGAGTAAGGGCTGGCATCAAATTTTAACCAAAAAGAGATACACAGAAGTTTGTGGGTGTGCAAGTTCTTAAGAAAAATTGGATAGCATTCATTCACACATAAGAGAATGTAAAGATGATGTTTGTGTGGAGAAAGAAAAATAACATGACCCAGATATTTGATTTAAGCTATAAATCTTCAATGGCAGAGGTAATGTGTTGGTTCTGTCAAACGTTTTCCTCCTGGATACACATGTTCCAGGTTTCTTGTAGTTTCCGGAGGCTACCGGACTGAATTCTACCCAACAGAATAGGATGGGGATATGCACTCCATTTTTCTTACTGCCACTTGCCAGCTTCCGGAAAGCACGCTGGAGAACTCTGAGGCCTTAGAAGATGGATGGAAGAGTCACTGGGTGGGTGTTTGAACAAATGCACAGAGCTGAGCCCTGCTCTCCATCCTGCCCCCACCTCTCATGACCTAAATTGCCTTCAAGCGTGAGAAAAATTTATCGATAGCACTTTCTTGCATTGAACACTACAAATATATTGTGCCTTTTATTTTCATTTACCTCCTTGTTTAAAGTTGCTAACTGCTCTGCTAATGCCCTAGTGATTAAAGAGTGGATGTGAACTGTAAAAAATGGCACGTATCACCATAACACATTACACATTTTTAAAAATTAGTATGACTATTTCATTGTGATTCTATGATATGGGTTTAGGTTTTTTTGGTCATTATAAAATTCTGAATTAAAATACTTTCCTTATACTATTTAGGAGAAGTATTTGTATCAGATGGATCCAGCTGGAAACTGTGATCAGAATTCTGGAGGCTGGATTAGGTAGAGCAGCTAAACAGCAGGCTATTCATCTGTTAGTTATACTCCTGTACTATATTAAGTCACCTAGAGACAAGTTAGTATTCTTAGCACATTTTTTAACTTATTTGATTATATAGGTTGCTGGTTTTATTATTAATTCTTCAATTATTTGTGAACCTATTAATTATAAAATAATATTTTATTATAAGACCTTAATAAATTATGCCCTTGTAACTATTTTATGCACTTTTTTTTTTGCTGTCAACAATATAAATTTATCATTCTTAATGTAAAGGTTGTTTTGTTTACCTAGATTCAACTTCTGTAAGAGTCATCCTAAATATAAAAAATAAATCTACCATGATTCAGCAATTCCACACCTAGATAGCTATCCAAAGAATACAAAAACATTAATTTAAGAAAATATATGTACTTCTAGTTCATTGCAGCACTGTTTCTAATCTAAGGTTTGGAAACAACCTAAATGCCCAACTATATATCAGATTAAGAAGATACAGATTAAGACACACAAAGGAATACCACTCAGCTATTAAAAAGATGTAATCTTTTTAAAGTAAGAAAGGAGTGCCTCCCTGGTGGCGCAGCGGGTTAAGTGGTGCACTGTGAAGCAGACCGCAACCACTGTAGCACGAGTTCGATCCCTGCCGCCGCCAGGGAGGGAACCCACATGGCGCAGCAGACCTCTCCTGCCTCACCCGCTGCTCCCCTCTGCAGTATGTTTCAGTCAGTCTGCCTGTTCTGCTCCCCGCTCCGTCTGGTGAATCCTCTCACCTCCCACGACTCTGGCCTTCTATGCATAAATAAATAAATCTTAAAAAAAAAAAAGAAAGGAGAAAGACAAATACATGATATCACTCAAATGTGGGATATGAATAAACTAAACAAAGAAATATACAAAACGGAGTCAAACAAATCCTGGAGCTCTGCCTGTAGAAGAAAACTACCAAAAGGGGTGGGTGGGGATTGGGAGCAAAGGAAAGAAGGCATACACTGGACTATGCTGAAGGACGATGGGTGCTTTGGTGGTGGCTGTGGTGTGATACCATACCCTGAAAAGCTGTGAAGGTATACACCAAAATCATAAACAGTGTTGACAATCAATGTTACCTCAATAAAAAATACAATTATAAAAAAAATTACTCCCTTTGATTTCCATACTTAACCCATGCAAATTATTGATTGAAGACCCCTTGGGCAGACAAGTTTAAGATACTGGGCACAAAGGTAAAATTTCAATGGTTTAATATCCCATTTTTCTTCCATATCTTTTAAATTAACAATCCAATATTCTAAACTCTGATTTTTATTACTTAATCTAAAAGCAAGTTTCATTTCATTATTTCTTTTTATTTTAAAGATAAGCATGTAAATATAACTAGCAGACAATAGTTTTCAACATTTTTTGTACGTAAAAAAGATTAACAATGATGTAGGAATAATTGAATACACCCCATTTACACAAAACTATGTATTTTAGGTTTTATAGTTTCTATTATGCCAAAAGCATGTTATAAGCATCATAATCACAGTTACCTATGTTTTTGAGAATATAGTCTAGCCCTATTTAATTAAAAATTATAAAATATGAGCATCCTATTAAGTACAATTATTTTAATGGCATAATTGAAACACCACTAAAAAAGAGCTCAGTCTTTCAGCTGTCTACCTAAAGAACAATTACCACATACATTAGCTTATTAAACTAAAAATTCATTTTATAGTCCAAAAATTCCTTTCTGTAGCATACTTATGAAGCATGGAGATGATGAGTTAATTCAATATTTTGTTATATCATTGTATGTAGATAGATGGTACTTAATAAATCCTTTAAAAGTTAAAAGGTTCCTGAAATGCCCATTAATTCCAATACTTAACCTTATCACTTAATAGATACCAGTAATTAATATGGATTTCATCCCACATTAAAGAAAAAAAAAGATTTGCAATTGAAATTCTGGGTTGACTAACATAAAAATTGACTCATTATTGGGCTTTATGAGCAACTTTCATAAGCTATGTAAGCTAAGCCTGTGTTTATTCCAACTGGTAGTGAATTAACCAGTCAACAAGAACTGGATGTCCAAAATTCTTTCTTTCAAAGTTTATGAAAATGTAAGCAAATATAATTATCCCTGGAAAACTGAAGATATTAGTCCTACTAGGCACAAGTAGCAGAGGTAGGACAGCATCCTCATTTAAAGTGTTTCTCAGTTTTTGCAGAACTTAGGTTTGCAGTCAAGCTAGAATCTTAGATTCGGAGTCTGCATTGGTTAGCATTCTTGAATATTGCAAGTTAACGTAATCCCCTTTTCTAAGTTTCAAATGAGACTGGACATAAATAGGAATTCAATTTTGATACTCAAATTGTTGAATAAATTGCTATTGAAATACCAGTGGTTTGTTTAACAATTGTCATTAAATTCAGGAGAGAAATCGCTTTTCTATCACAGTTCACAAATCATATTCCAATACTTACTTTAGCCAGTTGTTTTTACTCATTTGTGGTTTGAAATTAGCAACTTTCTCCAGATTCGAAAAGCTAAACTTGTTCTCAGGAGCCACATTTGAAAAAAACCAGATAATCACGAAAGTAATGCATATGAAGACCATTTGAAATTCTTAGCTGGGGCCACTTTAGTCCTCTGGTGCAAGGAAAATAACAACATTGAGACAGCAAGTTTAAATGGAGCTGTTTTCATTCCTTCATAGCAAAATTTCATGAAAGAATTGAGAACAGTAACCATCCTCACCTATTTCTCCACAACCCATTATCCAATGTTATCCAGTATTGTGCTACTTCCACCCACAACCACCTGGAACTACCTGCCTACTAGTTGCATATTCTGCCCTTCCCAGGTTCAGCCATGACCTCAGTTTCTCTGACTGCAATGCTCACTCCTTAGCCCCTACTGTACTTGACCTCTCAGCAACTTCCACATGACTGGCACTTTGCCTCTGCTTCGAAGCTTCATCTGCTCTGGGTTTCTACGATACCCTGTTCTCCTGATGCTTTCTCAGTCCTCTGCTGGGCCTACGAGTGTGGCAGTGTCCTGTCTTACTTTGCTCTAACTCTACAGCAAACCTACAAACTGAATGGCTTAAACAAGCAGTTATTTCTCACAGTTCTGAACTGTGGCAAGTCCGGTATCAGGGTGGCAAGCATGCTGGAGTACTAGTATCAGCCATCGTCCCTGTTTGCTGATGTGGCAGAAGAAAGAGGGGCCTCTCTCCTCCTCTTCATGTAAGGACACACATTTATGATAAGGATTCTATGCTCACGACACCATTATCCCTCCAAGTTCCCAATTCAAGTAGCATCAAATTATGCAGCTTTAACAGAAGAATACCAACAAGCCAGAGCAATCCAGAGCTGAGTCTTAGGATCCTTTTTATTTTCTCTGTATTTTCCTTCCTTGGAATTTCATCTATTCTAGAGACCTTTATGTTTAAGTGTTTACTCTGAATCCCTAAGTCCATAACTACGTATCTCATTAACTTAAATATGATCTCTGCTTTCTTCCCTACTTTTTCATTTCAGTCATGAGGACTATCATGTCCCTGATTACACAACCAAAAGCATAAGCTACACTTCTGCTGTTTCCACTGTATTTCACATCCAACTCTTCAAGACTTTTTTTCCATTATGAATACAAAACACATTCTGATCCTCTATTTGTCTATACTGACTATACTACGTCCCTAACCGAATACTATTACTAGTCTCCAAACAACTTCTATATTCTCCTCATTAATCTTTTACTTCTCTTCTTTCATTGACATCCAAGTCCACAAAACATGCAAAGTATTGGCTACAAAGTCTAAATTTATTATTTCCATCCTCTGTAGAAACCCTTCTATATCCTTCCATTTATACTTAAATGCTTACCCTAGACTATGAGGCCCTTTTTGTGATCTGGCTCCTTGGTCTTGCTGAGTTTCCTCTACTGCATACATAGCTGACTCACACTAGATTTATTTCAGTTCTACAGATACATCGAAGTGCATTCTCATTTAATGATCATCACACTGTGGAGTTAGTGAGTGCCTGGAAGTACTCTGACAGACCCCAGATTATAAAATTGCACAATTTTGTTATAATTCAATTCTCACTTTAAGTATTATTCTTTTCAAGGGACTCTTCACTGAACAACCAGCATAAAACTTGCCATTCAAGCCAACATTTGTCATATCTTGTATTTTCCTTATGGCTCTTAATTACCTATCATTTTCTTACATCTTTGCATGCTCATTGTTCCACATTTCTGTAATGCCCCACTGCATAACACTGCCTGGACACAATTCATAAAGGAACAAATGAATGCATTTACTATACTAATGTGGAACATGAAGTCAAAGAATGTGTACTACGTGTTTAAAGTAACCGTTGAGGCAATAGATACTTGAGATTTTTATCTAGTGAAGGGAAAAGTAGGAACAAAGAAATTGGAGATTCCTAAAAGGGCAATGATAACTGGTAAAGCACAGCGGTAATGAGGAGGCATTCAAGGACTGGAATTGGAAGCAACAGTACACATTTCTTCATGAGGCTAAGAGACACAGGAGAGAGATGTGTGTACGTGGCTGTCAACCTATGGTCAGAGCAAAATCCCACCTGGAGAATTAAGAGCTAGACCTGATTTCCTTCAGTCCCTCAAAACACTAAAAATGGACCTACCATATGATCCAGCAATTCCACTCTTAGGAATCTACCCAATGAACGCCAAAACATTTAAAAAGAAACCTACACTCCTATGTTTATTGCAGCGTTATTTACTGTGGCTAAGATATAGAAGAAAAACAGTTGCTCCAAAGCGGATGAATGGATCAAGGCATTTACACAAAAACACACACACAATGGAATACTAGAGATCAAAAAAGATAAACTCATGCCATTTGCAGAAGCAAGAATGGAGCTGGAAGGGATTATGCTAAGTGAAATAAGTCAGAAGGAAAAAGACAAACACTAGCGTTAGTACTTATATGTGGAATATAGAGAAACCGAACAAAAGATCAAGAAAAAGACAAAATTTGCAAAATAACCATAGATCTGAGGCACCCAGCAGAGGAGGGGGAGCAAGATGGATCAAAATAGGAGAGAAAAGCACAAGGGAAGGTGGTGATAGATCACACATGCTACGGTGGTAGAAGAACAATGGGGAACACACCTGAGAGGAAAATCAAATATTGTACAAAAAAGAACAAGGATTTAAGAAGGTAAATAGACTTGCTATCAATAAGTAAATAAGCCATCCCTCCACTCTTCCCTTGGCCCCTTGTTGGGAGCTAAGTGCCTAATCTTAATGCTTGTTTCACGGGAACACTGCTCTTGCCTTTTAGAGCAGTGCCTTTGGAGTTTAATTTGGATATGCTGGCTGAAAGTCCAACCAGGTAGGGACATCAGCGACACCTAGCTTTTGATTCATATCTATTTTATAGTTTACTCCTCCCATACACGTATTACTGCCACCCAACATATTGCTGCTTTGTACTGGTTATTTTTAACAAACACACTTTTCGGATTCATTTTGATAGCCTCAGTTTCTCCCCTTCCTTTCAATGAGATGATTGATACGCTCATTTGACTCACTGAAAAGTTGACTTTTCTTTTTTCATCCATTGTTTACAATTCAGAGTCCTATGATAGATAAGGCAACACCTCTCCCCTGTGTAGTTTTCATTAAAAAAGTAATAAAAGAGAATTCACTGATAATTGGCAAGTAATTGGCCTAACTGAAATCATCCACTGTGTGATGGATGAAAAAAACAGACGAGAAGGCTGTGAGGGTTGGGCAGCGTTAATCACAGTAATGTGCCAGCCAATGGAATGGCCTCTCAGTCATAACTGCCTTAATGGTAATTTGCTTTTAAAGATAGCACAAAATTGAATGCATAAACTTGTTTCCCTTCCGTGACAAGCCCCACTAAATCTTTCTTTATTTTTCAATACACCCAGAAACCCAGCGCAGTTGTTACTCACAACAAAGAAGGGACTTAAAGGCTTTTATTATTACTCATCCTTAGACATCTTGTCTTGAGGTAACCACATGTCAGATCTGCCTCTAGACCTTATATTTAAAAATGATATACTCCTGGTGGGGTAGGGGTTCAAGTTTCAGAACTATTATCACTGAAGTCTGAGTTCAATCCTTGCCCAGGGAGGGGATCCACATGGCTGCAAACCTCTCCTGTCTCACTTGCTGCTGCCCTCAGCAGTGTATTTCAGTCCATCTGCCTGTCCTGCTCTCCAATCTGTCTTTGGTGAATCCTCTCACCCTCACCCCACACCTCAGGCCTACACCCCAGTTATTCTATGCATAATTAAAAAAAAAATGTGCTATCCATGATATAGACCTAGGAGCTGTGCCCAATTTGTTCAAAGCAATGCAAGCTTTGGCAGCAGTAACGAACTTAGCTACAAATGTCAGAATAAACAAACTTTAAGAATCAATTTATCACTTTCCTTCCCTTGCCTTTCTGATACGACTGTCAAGAGAAGGACTTTGAAAGGAGTTGGTCTCAGTACAGATCCAGAAGAGGTAAAGGGGAGTGTAATCTGACTTTAGAAAAACAACTGATAACATTATTCTTTTTACTATTCCTGTAGGTATGAGGTATCTGTAAGTATATGTACTCTCTAAAGTTTCATTACTAAAATAGACAATGTTTTATCATTAGATTTGTTCCAAGAATATTACTAGGAGACTCTTTCACCATGTGAAATTCTGAACAGCAGTTCCAGAGATCTCTAATGATACATTTTCTCTGCACTTGTTCTGATTAATTATAACTACTGGGCTAATAAAAAGTATAACAAAAATTATACTGTTTCCCACAATGTCTAAGAAAGTTATAAATATGTAAACTAATGCTCATTATGATGAGCTAAGTGACCTAGGCTTACCGAGTATGTTAGTTCTAGAAATTCACGTCAGTCTTGAATTTAATCTGCCTCTAATATTTATTTTAATCACAATGCTATATTGATAGTGCTGCTGTTGTTTACTATCTTATATTATTAGTTAGTATTTCAATTCTTCACCAGGTTGTGGATAATTAAGCAGTTTTAAACGACAGAGTTATTTTCTTTGGGTGTAGGAAACTATCATTTGATGAGCTTTGTTAAAAGTAGTCCTTGTACCCATATCAGAAAGTCCAGGAACAATAAGTGTTGGTGAGGGTAAAGAGAAAAAGGAGCCCTTGCCCACTGCTGGACAGGCTTTCACTAAAATATGGCTCAGTTCGTCTTCTCTGATACTAGTTTTCCTAATAAACTCATCATTTAATGTTCACTGTAGCACTATTTGGAAGATCTAGGACTTTTTTTTTCTTTTACTTTCATTTTTAATTTTTTTATTATTATTAAAACTTTTTAAATTTATATATATTTGACATCAATTGTAATCCCCATGTATTCCCCATCACCATATCACCAGTACACCATCACCTCAGTCCCCCATGCTCCCATCTTCCTCCTCCCCTCTCCCCACCAAGTGTCCCCAATTTGTCCTTGTCTTTTCATTTTTGGTTTTTGTTGTGTGTTTATTGTTGTTGTTGTTATTATTATCATTCTTATTCCTTTCCTTGATCCTTATTTGGTTCCCTTATATTCCTCCTAGGGGAGAAACCATCTGGTATTTTTCTTTTGCCTTCTGACTTACTTCGCTGAGTATCCCTTCCACCTCCATCCATGTTCCTATGAATGTGTCTAGTTTTTCATTTTTGATTGCTGAATAGTATTCCATCGTGTATATGTACCACAGCTTCCCAATCCACTCATCTGTTTTTGGGCATTTAGGTTTTTTCCAGGTCTTACCTAGTATAAAGAGTGTTGCTATAAACATAGGGGTGCAGGTATTCTTTTGAATCAGTGTATTTGTGTCTTTTGGGTATATTCGATCTAGGAATTTTTTATTCAGAAAAGTTTCAGTTCAGAAAAGTCTGCTCTCAAGTATTTGAACCACAGAGACCAGAGAATTTTCATTTCAAATGTACATTTACTTTAGTTACAATATCCATTCTTACAGAAACTTTTCTAAATATAAAAATAAAATTTTCTAAAGACTAAATTTTCTATTTATAAAGACTCACATTCTGAAAGATTTTTCTCAAACATTGATCAAATGGTCTGTTTTTATAAAGGGAAAAAAGGAGTGTGTTTATGTTCTGAAATGTTAAGCAGATAGCACATCACAGAAAATGTCAGCTCACTTGGAACATGTCAGCTATTTTAAAGAAACGTTACTATATTGAAAGTAACAACTCTGGAGTTCTTTGCCAGAAAGGAACCAACGAATATTTGGGTACAGGAGATTTTATTGAAAGCGCTGATGTCTATTACAAATTATTGTTAAATTTCTTTTCAATTTTGAAGAGGTCTTAGTTTAGTAAAATGAACCACAACAATGGCATCCTGAACTACTTTATGTACTATGGCTTCTACTTCTTATCATGACCACTTGCCTAGGAGACCTGCTGGATGAGAGCCACTCTCTCTCTGCCTCCCTAATCTTCATCAGTGATTACATGTGCATTGTTTTCCCATAAACGTGTTTTGTTTTGTTTTTACAAAGACACATTATTTTGAATAACTTCTCTTCTCTGTTATCCTTTATTGGTTTGAGAAAAAACAGACATATGTCACAACACTGAGAAATAGAATTTATCAAATACCATAAGTTGAGATGTTAGAAACATCTGTTCCTTTACCAGTTTTACAAACACCTCCCACACTGAATAATTTGCCCAAATATGTCTTTCTTCAAACTTTCAGCAGCGTGCTTTATGGTAACAACAATATTTGCTAACAAAAGATTTTTTTTTACCATTTTACTCTAGCATGGAAGGTTTATACACCCTTACAACCACAAGTGCTTCAGCAGGAATCGAAACCATAATTTTTTATTCCACTTAAAAATAGAACTTGCAGGGAAAAATTATTTAAAAGTCAAATAAAAACACAATATCTACTCACTTATTTTATGCAAAAGTTAATGTCCAGATCACTAGTAACTAGTTTTATCTGGATTGTTTTGTACAGAATGTCAGTATAACCTTTTCCTTTAAAGTGCATATTTTTATATGAATTAAATACACCTTTAAAAAAAAAAAGCTCTGTCTTGTTCCTTAGAAAATAAATGGTACTGGCAGGTGATCTTTAGTAGTTCATCTGTGACCCAGACAACGAAACGACTGGCATGACACAGAGGGGCCCTTCAGCTCACAGCCAGCTTCTGGCAACAAATACAGATGTATAAAAACATCTAGTTTTACAGTAATATCACATTATAAAGAGTCTGATGCTTCTTTTAGGGTTTAAATACTTCATGCTTGATTGTTAGATTCATGAAAAGCAATGGAAACACATCTTAGTTGTTTTTTTTTATATTAGTATTCTAAGTTACTAGAAAAATCCTATCAACTACTTTGATGTACTTGGAATGATTGAATTAGTCTCCTGAGATTGCAAGTTGATGTTGCAGTATTTTCTGAAGATTGTACACACAATACAACTTTCTTGACATGTACAAATGCTTTCCATAAACCAGTATTTTAATTTTGTCACTATTAAAAATATTATATAGGCTTGGAATTATGGCATGTAAGTTATTAATTAGCTTTCGTAATGTTATATTTGATACCTGAATTTAATCTGCTTTAGATAGTCAAGATTATTGAAAGAAAAAATCTTATGCTTTGAAACAGAAACCAGGACAATAAACTACGTTGTGTACTAGCTGTGTGGATGTAACCAAAAAGAGACCTTCCTGACCAACTAATTTAGTTTGGAACTTTGTCACATTAGTGCTGATTTGCATGCTTTGTCTTGGACTAAGAAAAAAACCTAAGAACCAGACAGAGAGAAAGTTCAGAAGCATCGGGTCTATGTCATCTTTAATGTCCTAAATTTCATTAGCTCCTTCCTCCTTGGATTCCCAAAAATCTGCATTACCCCCTTGCTAAATATAGTTACTTCAACAGCTTAGTTCTGAGCATTGTGAATTCTTTGAGGGTAAGGATTATACATTCATTTATGTGTTGTCAGCACTAAGTCTAATCATGTCTGGCACAAAGAATCCACTCAGATACATTTTGGGGCTTAATGAAGTCAAATAAATCCTATCATGTTTCTATAAAAGACATTTTATGATTTTTATTCTCTAAAAGTGGATTTACCTGGACATTCTTTCAGATTTTTCACTTTGATCATCCAGATTCTATAGTTACTACTATCATTTCTGCTAACTCATCTTTCAGCATGTATATTCTTATCACCATGTCTGTGGATTATGCCAGCCTTACCTATAAGGAAGCCCTGAGAGCTTACTGGAAGTGGCCTATTGGGCTGTTACATCCACCATTCTTGCAGGCATAGAAGAGACACCCTTTGCCACACTAGGCTTGGGTACTTCACTGGAGAGGAATGAATAGATTGGATCAGTGTCTCTTGGTCTGATCCTAGATAATTCTGTCCTAGTTTTATTCTAAGTAATCCTGAATGGAAGACATCTTCCCACAAACTTGGCCATTCTGACTCCCCAGAAGAAGCTGACTTCTATATCCTGGAGACCAATCTGCCTCAGGCCATCCTACAGGTAGCAGATTGAGACCCATATCTCTGCATCCCGCTGCTGACTTTGCAACGTAAGGTGTGTTACATGCCTGTCTCTCCACTTACTATTGTTGTATGGACTGGAGATGATGGAGTCTGTGCTATGTGTTCAATGGGGAGGAGTGTGGACAATGTCGTGGACTGTGAGTGGCAAGCACAACCCACAGGGTGCAGCTTTACATTCTTTCTAGGTATCACATTCTCTCAAGACTACTTATCTGGGTTTAAAAATGGAACCCTGGGGACTTCCTGGTGGCGCAAGGGGTTAAGCACTATACTCTGAAGCATCCACAGTCACTGCAGCACAAGTTCGATCCCCAGCCAGGGAGGGGACCCACATGACACAGCAGACCTCTCCTTTCTCCCCACTGCTCCCCTCAGCAGTGTATTTCAGTCAGTTAGTCTGTTCTGTTTCCCACTCTGTCCCTGGTGAATCATCTCACCACCCCACACACTCAGTTTTGGCCTGTACCCCAGTTCTTGTATGCATAAATAATCTTTTAAAAAAATGGATCCCTAGGTAACATTTCCTGATTTAAGTTTGTTCAGTCTCTTTTTTGATGTACAATCAGTGTTCTCCAGAACCGCACACCGAACACTTCTGTACTAACTGCTCTATGGCGGCTCTCCTGCTTCCCCGTCTGCAGGCCTGGGGATGATGTCCCTGACATGATAACAGCAAAAGTGTATTTGAGAGACATACTTGTGGACTGTCTGTCTGATATCGGAGCAGACACTGACAGGTGACAAATTAATATACCCCAGGAAGAATAATAAGAAGAGCTGTCATTCTTGCTAAAGTCCTAGCCTGGCTCCCTTTCTTTTTGCTGATTGTCGAAGTCTAAGTAAATTACTCCCATTATCTAACTAGTCTATGTCCAAAGAGCATTGCTTTTTTTACTAAATATTTTTTTTTAAAGATTTATTTATTTATGCATACAAGAGCTGGGGTACAGGCCAGAGGTGTGGTGGGGGTGAGAGGATTCACCACAGTGAGCAGGGAGCAGAACAGGCAGATCAACGGAAGTACACTGCTGAGGGGAGCAGCGGGCACAGCAGGAGAGGTCTGCCACGCCATGTGGGTCCCCGCCCTGGCCGGCAGCAGGGATCGAACTCATGCTGCAGTGGCTGCGGTCTGCTTCATAGTGTGTTGCTTAACCCACTGCGCCACCAGGGAGGCCCAAAGAGCATTGCTTTTAATATAATCTTTTCTTGAAATTCACTTAGCCTGATTTCACCAAGAAGAAAAAAAAGTCTCCTCTACCTTAACAAAAAAATATAAAATGCTTTAGATTTTTAACTAGCATATTGAAAAATACAGGAAAAATACTGCTTTTGTTTAACAAATACGATAGTAGCTCACTCACAATAAATCTCTCCAGTTTTATTATTATAAAGTCACTTCTTCATCACACATCAGGCTCAAAAGGATTGCGCTATGTTCAATAGTCATAAACCCATTTCCAGTGTTCCTAAGCGATTTTCAGAGGGTTTGACTATGAAAGTAAACATACTGCTGATGATTCGCTCTGCGAGAATGCAAGGCCTTGGATCCCCATACTCGCTCCAAAGAGCAACACAGAGTCAAGTGCAGACAGTGGATTCTGCCCGTCCTCTGAGTCTAACATGTTTCCTTCTGGGTGACCCTGAGAGTCCAGCAGCACCGTGACCCTTCTGCTCAGGTGTGACTCCCAACACCTGTGAGGAGGACAGCTGCCAGGATGCAGCAAGGTGGCTCTCAGCCAAGAATCTGGTCACAGCCATCCAGCCACATGCTGCCTTCATTCAATTTATGCACAAGCCTAAAGTCTGAAGGCTTTGCTAACAGCAATGAGGCCTGGAGCTCGTTATCTTAACCACAGAAAGTGGCAAAGAGAACATTTCAGAGCCCAAACTATAGAGCCAACTAGTTAAACTACAGAAAACGGATTTTTATTGTGTTAATTAAGCATAAATTATTGTGAATGAAGTAACGAGCCGTGTGAATACAGCAATGAATGGCTGTATTATTAATCTCCAAAGGATGAATAAGGTGAACCTCCCTTTTAATATAGACGATTATGAAAAATACAGACAAGTTTACTGAATATTGGCAGAAGGATTATGAAGAAGCAGAAAGGGAGAAATCCAGAGGGTGTATGCCAGTAATTTCTTCAAAAAGACTTCACTGTCTGTTTGCCTTATATAGCATCACTAGCACAGTTATGTTCTTTTTACCTTGCTATATTTTTAACTATTAAAAATCTCACAGTGGACCATCTTTAAGACTTCATGGTTGTGTGACAACGTACATCTGGAAAGTGTGATCTTCTACCTCTGAGTTGTAAACAAAATGGTAATCCAGTGTTAAATCAACAATGAAGACATACAATGGGGCCTTCCTGGTGGCACTGTGGGACTTCTGCAGACATGAAGCGCGAGTTTGATCCCCGGCCAAGGAGGGGACCCACATGGCACAGCAGACCTCTCCTACCTCGCCTGCTGCTCCCCTCAGCAGTATACTTCAGTTGATCTGCCTGTTCTGCTCCCCACTCTGTCTCTGGTGAATCCTCTCACCCCCTGCATCTTTGGTCTGTAGCCCAGTTCTTGTATGCATAAATAAATAAACTTTAAAAAATGTAAATAAATGGTTAAAAAAAAATACTGTGGATTCGAATTGGCTGGTCTTTTCTGTTTTGTTTTTTTTTTCTCAATTTGCCCCTACAGAGCTGAAGGTGACTTGGACATACAAAAATACACATTTTCACAAAACAAAATAGGGATAAAAACCTATCTAGGATTCAGTGATTAAGTTATTGCAAGGGCAAAATCATGGAGAAATTCCAATTAAATATAAGCTGAACAGTTGAAATGAGAAAATGTATTGATGGTTTATTAAGGTATGTTTTCACACAGAAAGGAGCACAGACCCATCATCCAAAGATCAGAAACTACTTAATTCCTTTCCTATTGACTGATTTGAGACAGAGAAATGAGGTCACCCAGAATCTGGCCCCAGGGGTGCAGTAGTTTGAGACTGTCTGAAGCCTGCTGCTCTCTCTACTACCATAAAATAAACAGGACCTGGGAGAGGGGAAAGGTCCCAGCTAAAGTGTTGCAAGAAATGATGGAGACAGGAAGGCACCAGGAGCCTCAAAATACGTGGATTTCAGTCTGGGAAAATGTCAGAGAACAAAGCATTCCAGGTAAGAGAAAATTAGAACTCCGGAAACACAATGACTTTTTAGGGAATATGCACTTTTTCAAGGTAAAGAAAACAAAGAAACTTGGAGTTTGTGGGGGTAGTGTGGGAGCACAATGAAAGCGAACACAACTTCTGAAAGTATTCACAGACATTGTAGAACATCAGACAATGTGGTATCAGGCAACAGAAAAAGATCTTAAGATGCTTGTATTTTTTATAAAAACTATAATAGCAGATTTCTCTAAGGTAAATATAAAATCAATTAATAAAGAAGACCCCCCCAGATAAACTAATAACACAAGATAATTAAAAATGGTATTGTTAGTAAATGTTTATGGAGAAAAACAGTAATGGAGAATGCCAGAATCATTAGACCCTACATCTGAGGTGGGAGGAAAGAGATGACCCTGTAGTGAATACAATGGGCGTGTGGAGGAAAATCTGAGATGTTCTCCCACAGTGCAGAGACAAAGGCCCAAGAGAAAATGAGAGGAAATAGAGCTATGAGAGATGAAGGACAGAAATTGATTCTAAAAATAACAGATTTACCTCAGGACAAAAACCAGAAAAACTGAAATAGGAAAAAAATGTTAAATCTTTGCTCAAGAATGACAAAAATCAAAATAAATGTATCAAAATAAAATAAAACTGAGTTATCAGTAAAGGGATTCATCCTTTCCCAGTGATATCTTTTCTGTATCCACCTGAACCTTACTGAAGGGCTTCATTAAAATTATAAAACTCATTTAAAATGACAGGGACAACCTACTTCAGTGTTTGGAGAGGCTCACGCCCCTGAGTGACCTTCTCTTCCCCAGTCTCACTCCATTTCGTATAGGAACGACTGAGCTTCCCACAAGATGAATGTCAGAAGCCCAGATAGAGAGGTATGAAACTGGAAGGCTATCAACCCAGTGACCTTACTCAGGCCTCACTTTTTTGTGAGATGAATAAATGTGCTTGTCCATTAGAAATGGAATGTCAGTGTATATCACTATTCCCAAGTGTTTCCTTAGACATCCTGATATTGAGATATAGATCCCTGTATGGAGACACAGAAGCCAGACCCCAGTGATTCCTTCTACAGGAACAAAGAAGCAAATTTATTAACTCCATTTCCAACATACAGTCTTCTGATCCGAGCAGGGCAGCGCCTATGACACCTATCCCATATATTTGGGGACACAAGACTGTTACCCTTGGGCCTGTGTCACAGGCATCACTGTCAGCATGGCAAGGGAATGAAGAGTACTTTCCTGGAGCACAAGGGCGCCCTCTGCAGTCATTTGTTTGTACCTGACCCGACATTTGTACTCTCCATGTTTTTTTCACCCTAAGTCCTCGAGGACTTTTCTTTATTCTAGAAAAAACTATTAGTTTTTTTCTTTAGAAACTAGCTGTTGATTCCACAAGTTATCCATTCCCATACCTGTTTATCAGTTCTACAAATCGTGCCATCCCCTGAAGTCTTAATAAAAATGAATTGCTCTAACACTTAATTCTAGGTAATACAGTGACAGGACAATATTGTAGGGATTTTCCCAAGAAAGCATTTTAGACAAAATTCCCCTCTACCACTTTCTCAACCACTGCCTTCAAATTACACCTTTGATTCCAATGCACTGGTATCTCAGCAGAGGTTGTAAATTTATTTTTAAGTAAACAAATAGAAATAAGTATTTGAAAATAAATCAATAAAAGGATAAAGCAAGTAAAAGGTAGGTTCATCTAGAAATGTTTTGAGAGGCAATGAATATAAAGGTATTTTCAAAAAATGTTATAGTTCAAAAAATGTACTGATTTCTCCTTACGGTCATAGTTCAATGAAAATGGATTTCCTGGGCCTCCCTGGTGGCGCAGTGGAATAGGCAACGCACTATGAAGCGGACCGCAGCCACTGCAGCACGAGTTCGATCCCTGCTGCCAGCCAGGGAGGAGACCCACATGGTGCGGCAGACCTCTCCTGCTGTGCCCACTGCTCCCCTCAGCAGTGTACTTCTGTTGATCTGCCTGTTCTGCTCCCTGCTCTCTGTGGTGAATCCTCTCACCCCCCCACACCTCTGGCCTGTACCCCAGTGCTTGTATGCATAAATAAATAAAAATCTTAAAAAAAAAAAGAAAATGGATTTCCTATTTATTTAATGGCAATATCTTACATTATAGCATTATTCACTATTTAGAATATTCCTACCAGTCATGTTATTTACACACTAAGTGCCTCACATTCACTTATGTATTCTGGCATAGTAAGTATTCTACTAAGTTCAGCGTGCATATTTTTTAAATCAACAAAATGTGATTAGTGATTGCAAGGTAGTAACTTACGATTTTGCCCCTACTAAGCATTTAACCTACTTGCTAGCCAACTGGGGAAAGAATCCATTCCTCCAGCTCATTCTCTGTGGTTCCTGTACCAGTGACTCAGTAAGCAGTGGAGAAATGGATTTATGTTTTGCTAAGACAGATGAGGAGGCCTTGGCTTGTTTGCTTTTCGATACTTGTTCAAACCGTAAAAATGCAGTTCCCCTGAAGTAATTTATTTTTCCCTTCTTGGAAGCCATTTCACCATATTGTTAACTTTGATCTTTAAAGGAATACCTTCAAATGCTCTTTTTCTCCTTTGTCTCTCAGCATATTTATTCTTTCATTCCTAAATTTTTTATAGATTTTCAACCCTATCTCAAGTACTATGGTAGGTGTGGAAGAAACAAACCAATGAAAAGGAAATAAAGAAACAAGTTGTTTAGGCAAGAAGTACAGAGAGGGGGGATTATAAGAACAAGGTAATGGGCCTGCTCAGGAGGGGTGTGAACCTTATCTGGGGGAAAGCAGAGAAGGCTTATTAGAAGAGATTAAATTTACATGAAAATCTGATATTGGTAGGTATTGGTACCATAAAAAAAGACGACACATTTTTGTCATTTGCAAAACATGGATGGACCTTGAGGAGATTATGCTAAGTGAAATAAATAGGAGAAAACCAAACTATGGAAAAAAGAACAATTGCCAGCACACTGTTGATGGGAAAGTAGACTGGTCCAGCCCATAGGACAAAAGTAAAGAGATTTCTCAAAATATTAAAAAATAGATCTACCATATGATCCAGCAATTCCACTCCTTGGTATCTACCAAGAGAATAGAAAAACCCTCACTAATTTTAAGAGATATGCGCTCTTTTATGTTCATCATAGCTCTATTTATGAAACACAAGTTATGGAAGCAACCTAAGCACCAATAACAGTTGAGTAGATTAAGATGTTGCTCATTTACCCACATGGGGTGGAATACTGGTCAGCTATAAAAAAGACAAAATCTTATCATTAATGAGAAGATGAATGGAACCAGAGGAGATTATGCTAAATGAAGTAAATCAGGAGGAGAATGGCAATTCACTTGTATCTTTAATATAGACACAGAGAGTAAAAGAACCATTGAACTGAACCAACGTATACCCTGGAAATTTGTGGAACAGAGACTACTTGAGGGAGTCAAAGAGAAGAGGAAGGGAGAAGAAGGCAAAGGTAAGCAACAAGGTGTGGAGGGTACCCAATGGACTATGGTAAGGATTATGTGTGCCAGGGTGGTTGGTGGGGTGTGATAAAATACAGGTACCCCTGAAACCTATAAATATTATAAATTCATTTGAATTTTAAAAAAAAGGTGATACTCATAGTCATAGGTATTTACTTAGAAGTAGGAGCAAGGCAGAACACCTGTTAGGGTAGACCAAAAAAAAAGATAGGTGAAAAAATTAATGGGGGGGGGGATTTCAGATAAATAATTAGCAGTCTGATGCTGCTAAATATAATGTTCAAGACAGGAGACAAAACGAGATGGGGGATGGGGAACAGCATGGTATGCCTCATATCAGAGAAGTCTGTTCCTCAGTCTGCTTTATTTTCCTTCAGAGTCATATCACTGTCTGTAACGGGTCACAGGCTGATCTGATGTGTTCTATTGCTCTCTTTGGAATGTTATTTCCTGGGAAGCAGAGGCTTTGTTTTGTTCACCACTCTTTACCCAGCACTTGCAACTAAAATTTGTACATTCTACACCCCAATCATCAATGAAAAACAAAGTATTGAATAAACCATACGTTAAAGACATCTTCCACGTCTTCCACATGCTGTTTTTAGCTGGTGTTTCCAGTTTTAGTGCAACCTAAATTACAGCTGTATTTTTACCATTCCTAATCTCACTATTTTCTTCTTAAACTTGTTGATCAGGGCCTCCCTAGTGGTGCAGGGGTTAAAGTCTCTGCATTTTCAAGCTATCACCACAGCCACTTGGCCTGAGTTGGGTCCCAGTCAGGTACCTGACTCATAACCAGCAGACCTCTCCTGTCTCACGCATTGCTCCCTTCAGCAGTGTATTTCAGTAAGTCCACCTTTTTTGCTCCTCACTCTGTCTCTGGTGAATCCTCTCACCCTCTACACCTCTGACCTACACCCCAGTTCTTATGTACATAAATAAAACTAAATCTTTTTTAAAAATTTTCTTTCATCATTGTGTTTTAGAAGCTTGAAAGCTTGCTTGCCTTAAAATACAATGGCTCCTAAGTTGGACTCCATTTAAGGTGCTAATTATCTGCAACATGACAAAATTTCACTAGAATTAGTCTATGGCACTGTTTTTAAGAAGTTAAACTTGAGTTTCATACCGTGAATTCCACATTTTCTATTAATTCTTTTTAAGCAAGTTATTGAATCTCTCCCTATGTGTGATTCTTTATTTGAGAAAGCAAACAAAGATCCACATGACGCAGCAGACCTCTCCTGCCTCGCCTGCTGCTCCCCTCAGCAGTGTAGCTGGGTCTATCTGCCTGTTCTGTTCCCCACTCTGTCTCTGGTGACTCCTGTCACCCCCGCACACTTCAGGCCTGTACCCCAGTTCTTATATGCATAAAGAAATCTTAAACATAATAGAATCATAAAGTAACCATTAAAATATAAGATTTTTCTTTCTTTTGATTATTAAGTTTTTCACTTGCACATGGCATACTTCTATGAACTTGAAAAGCTATTTCTATTTAACTTTAAATAAAAATACCTCAACGTATTTTCTTTCAAAATATACAAGTGATGCCATTTTCAATTCTCAGTGGTAGAACTTGTAAATAATTTCACTTTGCTTTTTGTAATTCTGCTAGCATCATAACAGAACTACTATAGGTAGAGTGGGTGTGAGTTTATTCAGTGTTGTCTAAACTGGTATGAAAACAATTGCATGCTCTTAGGTGAGAAAGGATTTCATTTCTTCTGCCACTTTTGTAAATAACACATTTTCAAATGTTTCACATGCTGTAAAATAAAAAATGTTTTACAAAGGTATTTTATAGATATTTTACAATAAAAATATCAAAGCCAAGAAATGTTGTATCCATTCATTCATGCATTCATTTATACATTTTTTGTTAAATTGCTTTAACTTTGGCTGGCAAAACAGAACAAAAATATTCATGAATTGATCAAAGAAAATTTCCTCATGGTGCTATTTAGTTTGCCAAGTAAACAAAATTAAAATATACTGTACAAGTTATAATATAGAGGAAAAACCCAGTGAAAGTGATTGAGGATGTAATCACTTCATCACATGAGAAGAAGAGCGAGCTTTAACAATGAAGGAATTCCTAGACAGGCGCTCGTAGAATGGGTAGATATTACTAGGATAAATGAAAACAAAGCTACATGGGAAGTAACATGTACAAAGCAAGAAGATATGAAATGTTAAATGGATTCAGAGAACGTGCTTATGGGATGACCAGGGAACTGAGTAAGCTGCAGACACGGGCAAGAACTTCAAAGGCTTCAATGTATGATTTATAGTCAATAATTCTAGGACTGGAATAAGATTCTCCTGATTCCAGTAATTTTAATCAATTCTACCATAGTGAATTTGTTTGTTAATGGTTTTTAAATTTCTTCATATAAATTGCTGGAAAATACGTGTGTCTTCAATGTTTCTATTATTTAAAAATTCATTAGAGACAAACATTCACTTTGCATTTTCATGCAGCTTTGCTTCCAAATATTTTGCCACTACAAACAAGGTTTGGTATGTAGTAGATGGCTTGGAAACTTAATTTAAAAATTAACATAAAACTCTGAATTTTTCTCCTATGTATATGTTAATAACTACCAACAAAAGAAATGATATAGAGCAGCAAAATCACCTCCTACTCAGTATGTCTCATCTCCTTCTAGCCCCAGCAGTCCCCTGCTCCTCACACTGACAACAACTGATCTGTTTTTCCATTAATACAGTCATCATTTTAGAGAGTATCATGTACATAGGATATGGAGCTTATAATTTTTTACTGGTGCTATTCACATTTAGAGGCATAAGCTTTTAAGATTCACCCCAGATTGTGTTTAAACAGTTGCCTTCAACTGTTCAATATTTCATGCTAGGAACTCGCCATAGTCTATCTGTGTGACCACTGAAAGATGTATCGGTTGGGCCTCCCTGGTGGCATAACGGGTTAAACAACATGCTATGAAGCAAACCGCAGCCACTGCAGCACAAGTTCGATCCCTGCGGCCACCCAGGGAGGGACCCATATGGTGCAGCAGACCTCTCCTGCCTCTCCCATTGCTTCCTTCAGCAGTGTTTCAGTCCATCTGCCTGTTCTGTTCCCCTCTCTGTGCCAGGTGAATCCTCTCATCCTACCATCTCCCCATACCTTTGGCCAGTACCCCAGTTCTTATATGTATGCATAAAAATGTTAATCTTTTTTAAAAAAGAAAGATAGATATATGGGCTGTTTCCTTGTTTACCAATTTTACAGTAGCTCCAAGCATACAGGTATAAGCTTTTGTGTGAACAAATATTTATCTTCTGGGAATTGTTGGGTCATGTGTTAAGATCAGGCTAAACTTAACAAAAATTACCAAATCATTTTCAGGAGTGGTTATACAAGATTTTATCCATTAAACAATGTAAAAACAGTCTTAGTTTTCTGTACACTTATCAGCACTTGGGACTGGTAGGATTTTTTAAACTTTTTTTAAATTTATTGATACTGTTTTAAATTAATTTTAATAATTTATAAAATTTTAATTTTTAAAAATTATTCTAATAGTTTAAATTTACATTTTCTTCATGGTATTGATTTTGAACATCTTTTCATATGTTTATTTAATTTCCAAAATACTTTGGTGAATGGTTTATTCAAGTCTGCTATCCCTTTTTATTTTTATTTTTACTGTTGTATTTTGACATTTTTATACTTTCTGGATATAAGTACTTTCTTTGGATATCAGTGACACAAACAGTAGATCTTGGGAATTATTCCAGAGTTTAAGACCCTTAACATCTGTTCATTTGTTTCATCTTTGTTATCTGGTGCTCATTTTGCACGTTTTCTATTATGTTCAAGTTACTGATTCTTTCCTCATCCTTTCGTGCTATTGAGTCCATCTAGTGCTTTTTCTCAATGTTGAATTATCCATTTATTTCTTTTCATATTTTGTATATATTTGTTGAAAAGGTCTTACTTCTTGGAAGTTCACTCTTATTTGTTAGCATATTTTATTTTTAAAGATTTATTTATTTATGCATACAAGCACTGGGGTACAGGCCAGAGGTGTGGGGGGGTGGGTGAGAGGATTCACCAGAGAGCGGGGAGCAGAACAGGCAGATCAATGGAAGTACACTGCTGAGGGGAGCAGCGGGCACAACAGGAGAGGTCTGCTGTGCCATGTGGGTCCCCTGCCTGGCTGGCAGCAGGGATAGAACTCATGCTGCAGTGGCTGCGGTTTGCTTCATAGTGCGTTTCTTAACCCACTGCGCCACCAGGGAGGCCCCCTGTTAGCATATTTTTAAGGTGACTCAGCTAGGGGTCTAGTAATTTATGTACAATATCATCTTAGTGTTGGCATCTTTCAATTGTATTTTCATATGAGTTATTTGTCACTGATATGATGGGTAGTATTTTGTTTTTATCCTGGACATTTTGAATATTAAGTTTGAGACAACGGGACATGTGTTCATTTTATAGTCCATGTTTTACTTTTGGTAGCAGGTTATATACTTAGATGGGGTTAGGTCACAAGACTTGACCAGCCTTCTGTGACTTGCAGATTCAATGCCAATTCCACCTTTAAAGTTTCTGTGGTACCATTCAAATTTGTCTTGTGGGTGTGCCACTCGTTAGGAGTCTGGAAAGGGGACAGTTGTCTTTAATTAAATTCAATTCAAAATGTCTTCAGTGTGTAGTTCAGCGGCAGAACCACTCATCTGGAGGGGATCCCAGGAGCTCATTTAAAAAAGCACGAGCTAACTTTCCAGAGCTGCTCCCACTCTGTGATCTCATCAGTACTTTTCAATTGCTTCCCAGTCCGTTTTGGTTTTCTAGTCACAAAGCTGGAGATTCATTCATCTCTGGAGGCTCCTTCTGAATGACACCCTTGCCTGAGGCCTATGGTAGGAGTGAAGAGAATAAAAGCCCAATATTTGTCCTCACTTTCTGTGTCCACAGCTACTTCAATAGAGAAAAGAGTGCCCCTGGGACCTCCCTGGCAGTGTAGAGGTTAGTCTCAGCACACTGAAGTAATCACCACTGTGGCCTGAGTTCAATTTCTGCCCAGGGAGCTAACTCACATGGCACAGCAGACCTTTCCCATCTTGCCCACTGCTCCCCTCAGCAGTGTGTTTCAGTCGATCTGCCTGTTCTGCTCCCCGCTCTGTCTCTGGTGACTCCTCTAGCCTACACTCTTGTTCTTCTATGCATAAATAAATAATAAATAATAAAAAAGAAAAAGGTGTCCCTCCCTCAGACTTTTTGGTCCTTGCAGGTCCTTGATATCGCTTCCACTAATAAACCATTTTCTTCCTACTCACATCTTAATTAGAGGGTTTCCTCAGGAGCAGACTCATGCTCACTTTGATGCTTCAGTTTGTCTTGTGTCTAGGCCAGACAACAGTAGGTGTGGGTGGCAAAAACGAAAGGTAATCCTACCACCAGCTCAGGGATAGTTTTGATGCTCTACTTCTCCGATCTACTCACTTTTTAGAGTTCTCAAAGATCTGCATTCATGATGCTATTCAGGTTTTATGGATTATTGCATTTTATCCAAAACCACAAACTCTAAATTGGCTGGGAATATACTTTCAATGAAAGAATGGGCTGGACAGCTTGATTACATGGCTAGAAGGTTCACATAGCTAAACCAGAATATTTCTTGCTTCATGAGTTAACTGGGGGACTCTTGTATACACATGATGTTATACAGAATTGTTGTAACTATTTTGTTTTAAATTTAATAATTACTTTATACTTTATAGTCATTGGTAGATAGTTAGGGTCTGCCTCCTAGCTCTAAGAGTCAAAAATAAATTAATGTGCTTTTTGGATTGCTTTGTAAAGGCCTCTTTTGGTCTGTCAATCAAAGTAGCACATGCTACTGTCTTTTTTTTCTTTTTTTAAAGACTTTTATTTATTGTATGCATATAAGAACTGGGGTACAGGCCAGAGTTGCAGGAGGTGAGAAGATTCACCACAGACAGAGCAAGGAGCAGAACAGGCAGATTGACTGAAATACACTGCTGAGGGGAGCAGCGGGCCAGGCAGCAGAGTTCTGCTGTGCCATGTGGGTCCCCTCCCTGGCCAGGGATCAAACTTGTGCTGCTGTGCCACAGATGCTTCACAGTGTGGCACTACTATCTTGATTAGATATTCTGAGAGTTCTCAATACCATTTATGAAAATATTTCCAACATTATTTCATGAACTGTTTCTATATATCCAGTCCTAGAATTTCTTATTAAACTGGCAAAAATTTAATAAAAGAACAACCAGTTTATCTTTAAAATATGTTTTATTGTCAGTTATCGTTTGGGTGAAGTGTTATCATGTCAGGAAGAATCCTGTTATGTTGCCTACTATCAACTTAGTTTTGTTGTTTGAACAAAGGGACTGCCTGATAGAACCACTGTCAATCACTATTAACCTTAATTTATGAAATTTATTTCTTTAGGTGTGCTTCTTATGTGCCTATATTGAATCGTCATAGCCAGAAATTTCCTTTATAGGTTAGGAATTTGTCCTTCACTGATTATGCCTCATGCTGCATTTGTTAGGATGGAGTTGGGAGAAGAGCTACCTAGAAAGTTCCAATAACCTATCAAGCACACCTTTGTTAAGATAAGCAAAAAGAGTATTAACCTCAAGTCTCAGGGAAGTATGCTATAAGGGCTTGTTATTTTCTTTGCACATTAACTCTAGGAGTTGTTCGGAATTACCAATACTAGATGAGAGTGATATTGCTTGATATTAGGGGTCCAGTGTAGGTAGAGTTTAGACACAGAGAACAAGAGACAGAGCAAGCAAGAAAATATGGTCAAGATAAAAAAACTTCTTATACACTAGGTCAAACGCTCTCATTTCATTCATTGTTGGAATTGGTTATGGAAGAGCTAATCCTGTTCAGATGAAATGTACACAGAGTGGGTCTGACTAGCTGGGTATAAATGGAGGACATCTGGTTCACCACACTCATTCAGGGATGCAGAAGACCTCTATTCTGTTCGTCTACAAGTCATGTTTCTTGTATTGAATCTTTTCTTGAAACTAAGTAAACTTGGAACTGGAAAAATCTGTTAGGTACTGTCAGTATTGTTTTCAATTTAACACTAAGACTAGTACTAATGGTAACAGTGGTTGTTGAAGCATATCAGTTTCACTTTGTTTCTCTTTTTGCATTTAAGTAACTTTTCATGGAGGTATCCAGGGCAAATGATTGAGGTTTTTATTCTTGTTTCTAATACACCTGGAAATTGCTAGATGTGGTGAAAAACCTACAAAGGACACACATTATGCATTTGTCAGTATGTCTCCATTACTTTCCTACTCAATTTGGAAAAACTAAGCAAGCTGTTGTGAAAACAACCTTTACCTAAAACTTTTATGCATGGGAACTGGTATGTATTGTGGGTCTGATTTTAAAATGATCTTACCAGTGTTTTTGCATTTGAGTAATATTTTCCCAAACACTGAATTGATCATTATAAAATTTAAATGTCATAAAAGATTTCACCATTTTACATCTGCAATGTTGAACTTGTTCCCCTATGAGCCATTGCTACCATCCTTGTTAATTTTGATACTATAGTATGCATACCATTTTTAATATTTTTAACAATAATAATTAACAATTAAACTTGAATTTTTAAAAAATCTCAATACAAACATAGGTACCAAGGCATGTTTTAAAATAGAGCACCAGAGTTTTGGTTGCTGGGAAGAAAAGAAAGGGAAAATAGCAGAAAAGGAGATAGAGTTTATTCTGGTATTCAGTTATTCTTGATTTACCCAAAACATGCTTTCCCTTTTCAATGATAACTAAAGGCATAGAGACAATCTCCTTACAGTAAAAAATACTAAAATAAGTTTAAAATAAACTCAAATACTGTGTATCCAGTAGGGGCTAAGAGAACATTCAAAAGGATGCTTTACTACATCTATGATTATTGAACATTCATGGTCTCAGTGTATTTTGGACATAAAAATTATAATCCCCAAAGCAGTAGCTTACACATAGGTTAATTTATTCATACCCTAGTGTTGTAATACAAAAAAGTATATTTTATCATTTTTAAAACTGAAAAAAAAATGTAAGTTGAGAAACTCATAAGCAGAAAGTGGTAGAGTCTAAATGAATTCTTTCTTTAAAAAATGTTATTTTATTTATTAATCTAAGGGCTGGGGTGTAGGTGGTGAGAGGATTCACCAGACACAGAGTGGGAAACAAAACAGGCAGATGGACTGAAATACACTGCTGAGGAGAGCAGCGGATGAGATAGGAGCGGTCTGCTGCACCGTGTGGGTCAGCTCCATGACCAGGAATCAAACTCAAGCTACAATGACTGATGATGGCCTCATAATACTGAGACTTAATCCTTGTGCCACCAGAGAAGACCCATAATGAATTCTTATAATTAAAGATCAGTAGTCTGCAAATTCACAATCTGCATAATTAATTTTTATACCTGAATTATGCATGCATTATATATTTTATATCCTCTATAAGAGGAATGAAAACATATTGAGTTCATAGTATATACCAGACAGCCTTAGGCCATATCATTCACTTTACTGAGTCTCCAGGGAAACAGTCTGAATTATTCCCAAGTTGTAAATGGAGTTACTGAAATTCATACTAGAAAAAAAAAAAAAAACTTGTCAAATTTGTGGAACCAGAATTCAGAATTAATTCTTTGAGTCCTTTATCCAAATGAACGGCAACAAACTATCTCATTAAGAGTAGTTGAATGTGCAAATTACTGGTCAAAGTTAAGTAAATAGGGAATAATAAATTCTCCTATTCTAATAGCGGTATTAATGGGGGTCTGTTTCATTTCTACTTTTCCATTAATATGATGGCTATACAAGAGATTTCTTCTTCTTTTGTCTATTATGATTTTTCTGGTCAATAACTACAAAGTTAAATAATGCCTGTCAACCTGTATTGCTAAGAGTTCTAATCTTAAAGAATGTCTACATTTCAATATAAGTTTCAAATATGTCTCATACAAATAAGAATTTTAAGAACATGACTTCTGTAGAAAATCTATTAAAAAAACTACGGTGAACCTGTTGAGTCTGTATTAAGAAAGTATTGCTGCACACTTGGGGCTCTGGGGGAGTGTCCATCAGTGTCAGTTGAAACAGCAACCAACAGAATTATGGTCATAATTGTGAGAGAACAGTCACTTGCTTGACAAAATGAAGTCAGCCTAGGGGGAGGTGACTTTGTTCAATGGCTTTCAGACAGGAAATATTATTTCCCATCCTCTTGGTAGGAAGTCAAGAAGAATTTTGGATAGCCACTTATAGATGTCAATAGTGGCTGATCAACTGTATTGAAATGACATACCTGTTATTTCTGAAGCTCTAAAAATTGCTTTAATGTTCAAATTCATGGTCATTTTTATTCACCTAGGTATCCCAAAAAAGAATTTTCCCTTACCATGCTTTTTGACTGTTAGCTTGAATTTTGCTGTGTTACTAATACCATCTCTTTGATCAAATATTTAGACACTTTATGGTTTAGTGAATTACTTCCTTAAGGGAAGCAGGAAAGCAGTGTGCTAGTCTATAAAAATTACCCCCCCCCCCAAATAACCAAAGCATGTAACACTGACATCACTGGAAAGTTGTTAAAATATTTTCAAGAACATACACACTGTATTTTCCTTGTGAAAAATACTGGGTCTATCCTAGCTTCTCACATATGGTCTAGTGCTGTCCAGGAAAGATCAAATGATTAGCTTCTGGGTCCAGATCACAGCATGTAGCAAACATTAAAGAGAAAGGGGTCTGCTTTCTGAGGACAGCCTTAAATGATGTAGACTCAGACTGAACAGATAAAAAATTGTGAAGTTGAAGAAAGAATGATTCTGCAATTATGAAGGCTAAGGATATATTTTAACTGAATTTGGTTAAAAAGAAGTTCCTTTGAAGCAGGAGAGAGAGGGCAAATAAAAGGAAATACCACTTGACATAGTATAATAATTTTATGAGGTTTAGTTTTCTAGTCAGAAGTGATAGTCGGAATGTATAATCTATTAATGAGATTTAGGAAACATCTTGAAAGTAAGTGATAAAGGAGTAGTATAAAAAAATGGATAGCTTGAGAATGCATTATTTAAAGTTTTAGAGAAATCTTGAAGAAACAAACCGTTCTCAACTGGTTTCTCAGTGCCTGTGACATGGTTGCCCAGGAATACTCATTCCTATACCCCACTGCTATGTCATCACAGAACCCTATCCTTGCATGGAAATGACTGCAAAGGACAGGATGTTCCTCAGGTTGACAATTTTTTATTTCACATGAGAAAACACAGATAAACATGAAAAAGAAAATCATTGATCATAACTGTGTACAAATTATTAAAATAAGTTTTATACATTTCTAAAATATACTAGTTTTCATGTGTTCTCAAAAGTTCACTTTTCATTACACAGAGTATTCTGGGTATCCTTTTTTTATATGACATTCATTTTGAGAAATTAAAAGAATAAAAATCATCTCTCTTTTCTGCATAGCCCATGATTGTGTAGAATCTTGCAGAACAATTTAGAATAGCACTTTGTCTATCAAGGACACCTCAATTACTTCTCAAGATTGGGTTTTAAGTACCATAAGTCTGTTAGTAAACCATTAAATATTTCAATCATAAGTAATTGGTAGCTGGATAGATACATCTTGATAAGAAAATACAATCATCACCTCAGAATTGTCACTCAACTTAAACCTTGCTCCATATATTGAGGAGTGTACTTGAGTCTTTCCCAGTTCTCATAGGCACCGGATTTGTTCCTTGTTTTTTAAGATTTTATTTATTTATGCACACAAGAGCTGGGGTACAGGCCAGGCACAGCGAGTGAAAAGACTCACCAGAGACAGAGCGGGGAGCAGAACAGACAGATGGACTGAAATACACTGCTGAGGGGGCAGTGGGCGAGACAGGAGAGGTCTGCTGCGTCATGTGGGGCCCTTCCCTGGTCAGGGATTAAACTCACACTACAGTGGCTGTGGAAGATTCACAGTGCAGCGCTCAATCCCTTGCACCACCAGTGAGGCCCGCTGATTTGTCCCTTATTCTATGCACTTTCTATGTGACAAGGAGGCACACCTTTTTTGAGTGTAAGATTTTTCTAATGATCCTTTCATGATTAAAAAGTGAAGATTTCCACTGAACTTTATTTTACCTGAAAACAGGATGGCCATTCCACTTGCTAGGATCCATTGGCATTATTACTTATACTGGTATAAATGCATGTTAATAATCATTAGCCTTTAAGTGACTCCCTGAAATTCACCTGTTAAATACAGCCTGATATTTCTTTTTGGACAATTATTTTCAACCCATTCTCAGTTTAAAGCAATGATAATGTGGCTAATTCTGCTACTTCAACTAAAGTCAGAACTACTCATGGAAATGAGTAAGTGAGGAATGCTTTGCAATGTATCAATCATATATATTGAGATATATATCAATCATATATACATAGAGACATATATATGTGTGTGTATATATGCATACATTCTACATGGTGACTAAGGAGTTCTACTGAGACAGGCATTATTCACCCTTTTCTTTTACAGTTAAGGGAACAGTGAGTCTTATTGTGCTTAAAATGACACAACCAGTAAATGGCAGCACAAGTCTTCTAACTCCTTGGGGAGGGGGGCATTTTTAGTTCTACAATTAAAACAGCAGGGAAACATCTTCTTGGGCGATCCCATATAGATTGGGGCCTGTATATTAATCACTTGTTCATTGACTTGGGGGAAAAAAATTAACATCAGAAAAGATACAAAGCACTGGAATTTGGATGTTGAAGAAACTGAAAAGATTTTTTTTTCAAACGGAAAAAGAGAGATGAACACATGTTAAATAATCCACTGGAAATGGCTGTCTAGAGATTACCTAGAGATTGCTATAGGAATTCAGATAGATGCAAGAATAACCCTGTCTGGAGATTTCCAGAAAGAATGTACTAAAAACTTGAGATGGGAATTCAGGATAAATATAACTGTCTCAGAATTCCATTACAAACCCAGTATATTGAAAAATCAAAATGTATTTCTAATGTTTAGAGACACATGCATCTTGATGAATTTCCACAAAGTCATAAACCTGCTAAGGAGAACGGCCTTTATTATCCAATGTAGGAGCAGACTTTTTTGTTTCTGAGATTAAATTTTATCTTTCTGATTTTCAAGTTGAGAGCCTCTGGCTTCTGAGTGTCTTAGTCTCAGCCCTGTGTACCTTCAGGTATTATCGATATTTTGTGGTTCTAGAAAAACAAAATAACAAGTTGCTATCTACTTATCCATGCTGTAGTGAATGTGTAGAAAGTAAATGAATTTCTGAGGTCTTCTGAAAGTTATTGCAAGATCTGGGTGATTTTTTAAAAGAACACTCATGTCTCATTGCTCCCATACCCCCAATTTCAGCAACGTTGTTCCTGTTCCCCTCCGATAAAATAGAAAAAAAACAACATTGCATCTCACCTCCCATTGTCTATTCATATCACCTTGCTTATTCTTTCCCATAGAATGTTATCAATATCTGATGCATCATATTAAACCACTCACTCATTTGTGTTCTCCTATCTCCCTGCCAGAAGAGAAACTCCAAAAAGGCAGATAATTGCTTCACTATATCATGTATCCCTAGCAACTAGGATAATTATTTAACATTAAAACTCATGAACTAGATATAGTGATTAAGTGAATGGATTTCAGTAAATGAATAACCAGGAAAATGAAGGGTTTTTTTACTTTTAATAAATGATTAACCAATGATTTTATCATTGTCCTTTGTCATTTCATCAGAATTCAGTAGTTGTCTAGCCTCCTTGAGTTCAACTTTCTTTCCCTACTCCATGGTTACAGAAGTTGTCAAACAAAAAGGAACCAAAAGCTAGATTAGATTTTTAAGTGTGCTCACTTGTATGCAGATAGTGAGTTGATGGGAAAAAACTGATAGAGATTTCTGGAAGGTCGCACATAATTCTAACTAAACTTTAAAATAAATGACTCTCCAAAATCCACTTATTAAAATAAAACCACTTCATGTTTCACTCATTAAGAGTTATATTTTTATCAAGACTTAAATGCTATTGCTACATTAGAGCATGTATAATCATCAGCATGGATAATTTTCTAAAGGGTAGTTTTGTAAGTAGAATTAATTTAATCAATTTTGTTTTCAAAGTCCCAATCATCATGAATCAAACAAAACAGAGTGCCTGCAGGAGCCCGCCACCTATGACATAGTATTATTGTGAATTGTGAGTATCTGCACTGTGTAAACTAGATTTATATCATTTTATTTCCTGTCTGACTTTGAATGAATTCTGCCCTGCAGGACTATTAGCAAACAACAAAAATGTTAGCACTTCACAAGTCAAGGGATAACTAACCTACTTACATATGCCATCCCTTTGGACATACAAAAAATGTCAAGCAGTTAAGCAGCAGATGAATCAGCACACATTGCCAGGGAGGAATTTCTGCAAGAATATGTATTTATATCAAATATTTTCAATCACTGTCTGGAATTTATGTAACTCAATTAACATAGGTAGTGGCACTTTGGAAATGAAGTGGTTCTGAATATGATCTACTTAGCATTCCATCATGGAAAATTGGATAAATCTAAGTCTTCCAACAAAATTACAATTTAGTATTTAGTATGAAAACTTCGGGTTTGTTTAATAAGTTTGCTGTCTTTCAATAACATACTCATAGTCATGCTGTGGAAAATTAGGGTTTTCATGTGAAGTTTGATACTGGATTGAATGTCTAGATATAACATATATCCATGTATATTATATACATATATATCATATGACAGGCCCATGTGTATCTCAGTGTGTGTTACATTTTAAATAATACAGAGGGATAAGCACAGATGTACATGTACAGTTTGAATACTTTTTCACAAATTGCACATCATGATTCATAGCAAGGGGCAGAATTTCATGCATAATAAAATGCCCCTCCATATTCTTTCAGTCATTAATCCTTACTCATCCCCGACAAAGAAATCTCCTTTCTTGACCTCACGTTAGTGTTTACATGTTTTTCTATTTTCATATAGAGTCCATGTTTGGAATCATGGTTTTCTGAACAGAAAAGTAGCAAAGAATGGACAAGAGCTTTTTATTAACTCTAGGGGAGCTGCTTGGTCTAAGATACTATTATAATGATTAAATAAGATTATTATAATAATTAATTTATTTAATGTATGCCCAAACACAACAAATTTGTATAAATAGTCAACTGTAAGGTCTTATTATGATTCACTTTCCTTATAATAATCTTTCCTGCCAAGCTAAGTTACAATTGCATCTATTTTTCTTAGAAGTTTGCTTATTGCTAACAAGCAAGTATATTATAAAATATAACAGACATACAATAACACACTTTCTGAGGTGTGGAACTAAGTCTTATTTACTTCTGATTTTTCCTGTGTAAGTGGCAAACCTTTTTAATAAAATCAGAAAAACTAAAACAAAAAACAAACAAAAAAAAATGGAAAATAGCAGCAGCAACTAACCTAAGTGAATGACTCTAGAACAACAATGAGGAGTCATGTCAATGGCAGCAACAGCATGGATGAGGGCATGAGATTTTCCCATTCAGCAAACATTTGTGCTATGATTTTCTCTAAGTGATGTATTTGTAACTTAATAAATCATTGAGCTGACTAGTATTATCATCCCCATTTTAGATATGTATACGGATCACAGATTAATTAAGAGCACACAACTGGTAAGTAGCTGGGGCCTGCTGGTGGTGCAGGGGTTAAAAGTTTCAGTGCTATCAAGCTATTGCCAGCCATTGCACCATGTGTTCTATCCCTGGCCAGGGAGCTAATCCACATGGCGCAGCAGACCTCGCCTATCTTGCCTGCTGCTCCTGTCAGCAGTGTATTTCAGTCGATCTGCCTGTTCTGCTCTCCACGCTGTCTCTGGTGAATCCTCTCAACCTCCACACCTCTGGTCTACACCCCAGTTCATGTATGCATAAAAAAATACAAATAAATCTTA
The DNA here is from genome assembly GCA_019455555.1 of Galemys pyrenaicus. Taxonomy (NCBI): domain Eukaryota; kingdom Metazoa; phylum Chordata; class Mammalia; order Eulipotyphla; family Talpidae; genus Galemys; species Galemys pyrenaicus. The sequence continues at coordinate 1,994,630 of JAGFMF010011577.1, read as the reverse complement.
AAATAACTAGTAGGTTGTGGATCCAGAAATCACAACAGACTCCCTGATTTCCAGATGTGAACTCAGCCACTAATCTATGAACATGAATACATTTGATGGCCTTAAAGAAAGAGGTGCTTAAGATCAATGATGCTGACACAACATACATACATGTTATATGCTCTTTTACTCTGAGAGTAATACCAACTCTTCATACCACACTTATACAAATGTAACTTTTCTCTCCAAACTACATTATATGGTATTGGATAATGCAGTCTCTAGGACCAGTAAAGAGTACAAGAAAATAATTACACCACGTCAAATACGTTGCAAAGTAACATCAAAGATAAGACAAGTAAAAGAGGATAAAGGAACACAGCTCTGACAGTGAACCCTGCAATATAACCTGTAATTTTCCATTTTTTTGACTGAGAAGTTTGGGGACACTGGTTTGGGGACTAGGGGTTTGGAATTTATGGCTAACGTCAGTCTAACCATTTGCATTGGAAGTTAACATTAGTATGTGTCCTCTTAATAATGACATTTTTATGCAACCAATTTAACTGATTTATTACATGAATTCCCAAACAATAAAAGAGAATTTAAATTAACTGTGTCCTATTATTGGAACTAACCTCAGAATAAATTTTGGGTATATGTGTAGACCTTAAATAGTTTTGAAGTGAACACTTGCACTGTTGGATGGTGAAAATCACTGTTCCTGGAAAGACAGACTTTTCCACTAGTTGAAATAGATGGGGGCTCAGTTTTAGAAATAGACAAACCTATAATCATACCATCTCACATCTTAAGTATTATCCCATCACAAAATGTACATGGTGCATCCCAGTATGTGTTGGTGAATCATGACCAAGCAACTTCAGAATCAACTAAGTATATAAGTAGTCTTCTGATTACAAATTCCCTTCTGACTCTGGTAATCACAGTTACAAATGGTTCCATTTTCCTGCACTCCCTGGCAATCATTTGGCTCTCATTTGTACTAGTGATCTTTTAAGAAAGTCAGTCTCCACCTTGTGAGTTTCCCCCTGCTCCTCAAAGCACTGTGTTAACTGCCCAGAAATGATAAACAAGATGCAAATACACTGAAGCATCTTTTCCAGTGGAAGTTTCTAAGGTCATAACAAATGCTCTATACCTGGGCTACTAGAATAGTCATTAATCACATGGCTGGAGTGATCAAACATGGCTGATGTGATGGAGAAACTCATTTTGCATTTAACTTCATTATGTAATTTACATAGGCTCTCGCATAAGGTAGTACAACATGAAGTATATGGAGAATTAGTAATTCTAATTTCCCTGTCCTTCTGCCTTCTGTTCATGGGAATACTGTAGTCCTCCTTATCTCTAGTTTGCCTTTCTGAGGCTTCCATGACCCACAATTAATCAGAGTTGAGAGCGATAGACTGCCCATGTTCACAACTTTTATTGCCATCTATTGTAGTTGTTCTATTTCATTAGCAACTACTGTTATTAATATCTTACTCTTCCTAATGAATTAGACTTTATCAAATATGTGTATGGGGAAAATGTATATAAATATATGCATATACACCTAATACATATGCATATATGTATACAAATACACATATGTATATACATCCATCATTATCTATATCTACATCTGTATCAAACCATAAATTGATATATATGGTTCAGCACTGTTCATTGTTTCAAATACTCACTGGGAATCTTGAAATATACTTTCCTTGAGTAAGATGATATCAAACACTTTTAAACTGTCAAAAAGTTAATTTAAGGATGAACTTTTGGACATTGGGAACTAGAACTCCTTTTTTCAGTCTGAACCCCACATTGTAACCCCTCCTTGTCAACAAAGTTACTATAGTATTCTTTCTTAGAGAGTTGGAATTTTATGTTTTTTTTATTTCATTTAAAATTGTCATATTTTTTCAAAGGAGCAAAGAATATGCAATGGAATAAAGACAGCTTGTTCAATAAGTGGTGCTGGGCAAACTGGACTGCTACATGCAAAAGAATGAAACTAGAATA